>JABWTJ010000213.1:600000-758575 GCA_016801875.1 Solanum sitiens
TAAATCAATAACTACAAGGTGCACCATGTCTAACGATCCCGCCGTTAGCTACGAGATTCATCATGGTCTACTCCCATTTATATTCTTCTTGTAATCAGTAAAAGCATTTCAAAATTTAATTGTGCATTTAAATATTATCAAATCATATCATTTAAAAGTTCAACCATCACCTGTCAAAATACTATTTCTCAAATAAGTGTAAAACCTTTTTAATAACAGAAATCATATCTTGTAAGAATGAGACCATCTCAAATAAAATAATATTTTCAGTATCATATCCAGTAATATCATATCCAGTAAGAGACTTGTTCCACATGCAAATTCAAAACGTTCAGTAACACATTTACTTTATAGACTATGTGAAAATCATGCAAATTATAAAGCATCAATTGTGGTAAGATTACTATTCACAACACTTGTTTTGAAACACAAGCTCTTCACTTGAATGGTCCGTATGAATTCCTTTGGTCAAACTATAAGCACATTCATAACAATTTCGTGTTAACTCCTTCGTTTAGGTAATTCATACTATATCAACAAAAACCCAGTCCTAGAGGTTTCATGATTGATTCAAAATTTGCCCAATCACTTAATTAGTGCTTTAATCACATAAAATAGTCTCTTCCTGGTCAATTCTCACTGTAAAAAGATCAACATAACCTTACTGCCTAACTACTCTTATTGCATATAATCCCAATACCAAAGTTTCTTGTTCAAATCATTGACTATATTCACTTGGTTCATAAGAATGAAATAAATTTCCTCTTTTTCTGCTAAACCCATGTTTCTCAACTTCCCATTTTTCAATCTTATAGTCATGGAAGATAAGAATTCAACCTTTAACTAAGTTAAGAAACATACATTCTTTTCCTTCTTCTTCTTCCACTTCTCTCTTTAGTTTGAAAACTGTGGCTTTAAATTTCTTATTTATTTTCTCCTTGCTCACCGTAGAACCAGAAGAGTCCTATATGTATATATATATTTTTTTATCACTGAAGTTGCAAAAAAATCTGATGCTTCTTTTAGGGCTTTTAGCCTTTTTTTAAAAAAAAAATTCTGATTGTTTTTTATAGCTAAATGACATATATGCCCTTATTTTAATATAGGGTATTACAACTCCTTCAGGAAATACAAGTTCTAATGAAACCCTTATTTAGAAGGTATTTCTACTACTCTTTCAATTCCTTAAGCTCAGTTGGAGCTATTTGTAAGGACGAAATTAAATAGGGTGGGAATCTTCAAGGAGATCAATTTTGAAGTCGATTTCCCTTTCAAGAAGGTTTTAGGAATATCTTCTGGAAACGAAAACTCATTAGCTATTAGTACTAACTCAAGAGTTGGGGTTTCGGAGCTTAAATCCTCAACCGTTACTACAAGGTAGATATAATCCTTAGAGATCATCTCTCTGGCCTTAAGGGAAGAGATAAATCAACCCATAAGTATTGAGTTTGTACATTTCCGTTCTATGATTGGATCATTTGGGAACTGAAAACGAATGATCCTAGTTTCAGAATCAACTGAGGCACAATAGAAGTGTAACTAATCCTTGCCTAGAATGATATCGAAGTCTACTCTTTCTAACTTACAAGATATTTTGAGGTGACTTTTTGGGAGACTATTACAGGTCAATTTCTATATACCATATAGATAACTGGGTCACAAACTAGAGTAGAGATCGAGAAGGGTTCAGAGAGAGTTCTGGACTAACACCAAAGTTTACTGCTATATATTGAATTACAGAGGAAATAGTAGCCCCTGGATCTAAAAATGCATGAGCATATAAAGGAAAGACTCACAATGTACAAGTAACCATATTAGGAGAATCTTCCTAATCCTGGCGAGCCTGGAGAGCATACAACCTGGAGAGCATACAACTTGTTCTAGCGCTTACCACAATATGTACCAGATGAGTTACCATATTGAGTCGAGCGACCTACTGGTGGTACTGAAGTTGTAGACTGAACCCTACCATTGTTACCTTCTTACTATATTTTAAAGAAGGGAAATCCCTCAACCACACCCAAAACATCCGTCTTTCCTCCGCAAGACGCTCGCCTGGATGGTTTTTACCACACTTTGAAAAAGTTGGATAGGTCTTAGTAAGGGAAACACTTCTCTTTGGACAAGTTGGGTAGGTTCTTACCTTTTTTATCCTGACAATACCCAGAGGAGGGAACACTAGTTGATGAAGGTGCTATAGCAAAAGATTTTTGTAGACTGCGAGCAATTTCGACCACCCATTTTTTGTTAAGAATACTCATAGTTTCCTATACTATAGTTTTTGTTCTTCTTAGCCCGTTCCTTAAGCTTATCTCCCTCAACCTGTTGAGCATGAGTCATGGGCCTAGATATTTCATATCTTCCAGTAACAAAGAATTTATGCACTTTGTTCTCACCAAGTCAGATACCCCAAATAGAAACTTACTCATCTGAGCCCTTGAATAGGCAACCATAGGTGGAGCATACCTAGAGAGTTGAGTGAAGTTAAGTCCATACTCTTGGACCTATATGGAACCTTTTATCAAATTCATAAATTCCTGAGTCTTATCCTTCATCAGCTATCTTAGGAAGAACTTGTCCAAAAAATCTCAAGTACAACATTCCCAAGTCACATGGGTGACATTCTCGCCCCTATTGTCTTTCCACAGTGTAAACCATATGTGAGCCACATTTTTAAGCTGGTAGAACGCCAACTCTTCACTTTCATTTACTGTCACTTGCATCAATCCAAATATTTTATTGACCTCATCAATGAAGTTTTGGGGATCCTCACAAACATGAGAACCTAGAAACACGGGTGGGTTCATCTTAACAAAATCAGAGATCGTAGTTGTCACTGATCCACTACTAGCATTTGCATGAACTGGAACCTACTGATTATTCTTGTACGCTACACTCTAGGAAAATATTTGAATTACATTATGAAACTGCATTTGAAACCTCATAATCGTGGAATGGAGGAGTTTCCATAAAGCTAAGGGAATTAGCATTCCTGGGGTAAACTCTGCGAGGAGGCTTGATCTGAAAATGCATTATGATGGATTGAAAAAAAGATCATAACAACGCACTATAAAAATATCAAGAAAGTGAAGTTTTTCCTAAAATACTTCGTAGCCTCCCCCTCATAGGTGTGGCGCGCTACACACTCATGAAAGGGGCTCTACTTAATGCGACATTTTGGACATCGTAGGACTCTTGAACATAGTGATACGATACCAAGTTTGTCACGCCCTGAAGCTACCCCTAAGCCATGAACACTGGACCTAGGATCACAAGTGACCCCAAGCTAACACTGGTGGTATATCATAAGGATACTAAAATAACTAAAATAAGATAATTCTGTGTGAAATCTTAAAACATGACATAAAGGGGAAATGATGGGGAATACCCATTCTAAATCTGAATATATAAAACTAGTTCAATGACAACTGAAAGACCAAACTCAATAAAACTAAATCTAACTATATCTGAATAAAAGCCTCTAACTGACTAGATCATGTCAAACTAACTTTAGCAATACCGAAACTAAAAGACTGAAAATTGAAAGAGAACATGTCAATCATCCTAGAAGAATGAGGACTCACCACTGATGTTGTTAAACTGAGATCGGGAACAGATCTATGCGTGATCTGAGTGCTGAGGATCTCAACTTACATCACGGGTGGGTGGATCTGTTCTTGAACACCGGGGAAATGTTCTATGAAAAAGAAGTGATTCATTTTTATGTTAACTTGACTATATATATTGGAAAATATTTTGGTTACTTCATCTGTAAATTGTGAGGACTTAGTCTTTCATAAGGTTCGTCTGGGTGAGATCTTTCAAATACCTTCTACTGTCTTGGCTGAGTATAACTGGACAAAAGATGTCATTTGTGTGCTCACCTCAAAATTCTCGCAGGAAAAGGTCATTTTTTGTCCTATAAAGGTGCTAAAAGGGGATACACCACCCTTTCAGAAACTAATGTTTGAAGTGGTCCATAAGGGTATACTACCTAGGGGTGAAAGACGCCATGAGGCCTCTTTTAGGGATATGGGCATTGACATGCCTTCAAAAACATGGAAGCTATTGATTGTCCCTCTTTAATGATCTGGCTCATGGCCTGAGTTATTGATCCCAAAAACGAGACCAGAAAGTCTGTCTATTGCTAATCTAGAGAGAAAAAAAAGTGTGCGTGTGTGTGTGTTAGAGAGAGAGAGAGAGAACCATAGTGAAGGCCAAAGTGTTCAAGACGTAGAAATTGAAGAATTCTAGTGTTAGAATTACTTTTGAATAGTTGAGTGACATTTACCTATTCTTGGATCAGTATTTGTGAGAGTTTAGAGAGTTTGTGAGGATTGTAAACAAGAAGTTAGTTTGACTTCTTGGGGGTTAGAATTAAGAGTTGAGAGTCTATGTACACAAGAAGCGAGTTTGACTTCTTGGAGAGTTAAGAGTTTTCACTTATAATTAATTGAACACGATAGAAGTTTTAAGTTAGATTCATTGATTAACTGAGTTGTAAATCTTGAATTAATAACGAAATTTTGATGTGGTTTTTCCCTTCATTGAGTTAGGAAGTTTTCCACGATATATTGGTGTTATTGTTCATTAACGTATGTATCTTGTGTGAATTATTCAAGAATATGGTTCTTGAGTGTTGGTTAAGGTTTCTTCACCTTGTTAGATTTTGAATGTGGCAGCGTCTATCCTTAAGGAAATAATGTCACTTACACTCTGAAGATATTCTCGTTAAACAAATTGATGGGATATGCTAATGATACTATCACGATCCAGAAATGGACATGATGACACCTGCCTATTCCCACAAATACAAATCCGCATCAACCTAACAAAAAGAGAGAAATGCAGAAAATAGTACCGAAATAACAAGACGAAGGCAAAAAATTTATTCATTATAAACAACATCCGAAAACCTGGTTGTCACATGTACAAGTCACTAATGAAAGTACAGAATTCAAAGATAACTACAAGTCTCAGTCTTTTTTTCTCAAGTAGAACAAAGATTAAAAGAAAAAGGAAAAGAGGGCCTTCCAGGATAACAAGTAGCTACCTCTCAAATCCTTTAATGAGACTTGACTGTCATGAGATAAAGAAGAAGATCACACGAGTCAGGACTCGGAACCTAAACATGGTTGAAGTAAGGGGTGAGTACCAACAACACAGTAGCCAACAAGAGACCTGTGAAACAAAGAAACTAGCTAGACATCGAATACTTCTTACGCTCCAATTGAACCTCCTTAAATTACAATCTGCACATATGTAACACCTCGAAAATCCAAGACGTGTCTTAAAGCCTAACATAGGAGTCATGAGGTCTAGACACTGTTTTTAAGTCTATTTTAATGAATATAGGTCATTTAGGAAGTTTAGAAACCAAAACGTCCAAGAACATTCATGACATTTGGAAATTTGGTTCAAAAAGGTGCTAGTGTGCCTTAGCCTTTTTGACTAGCTTTTAGGAATCGGAAATTCATGAAATAGTTTGGATGGGTGTAAACCTGTATTAAAGTTGATTCATGGTCAAAACATCTGGGTATGACTCCCCAAGGACCAACCAAGGGCCCTTGAGGAGGAGCCTTACACGTTGGAGGCAACACTACCTTGGCAGTGTGCACCAACGAAACCCAACCAACGGCTCGTGTGTGGATCGACGGGGCATCGAGGCCAACCGTCGACCAACACTTAGCCTAAATTTTGAGCCCTCGCCTGCACAAGTATCTGACAAGAACTACGGATATACAGCACGGAGTAGGCCTGTCTCGTCGACTGACCCACGATCCGTCGATCGTGGTGCTGTCGATGGCACTGCATTTTCCTGCACGTTTTTAAATTAGTCCTAACTAATTAATTAAGGGGTTTTGTGGTTATTTAGGGACTAAGGGAAGACTAATTAAGTCATTTAACCCCCATATAAAGACCCCAACCCCAATTAGTCTAAACACAACTCTCAAAACAAGTCCTTTTCCTTCTCTTCTTTCTCTCTCTATTGGAAGACACCATTGAGGATAAGCTAGGGGAGGTATTTGAGGGATGAAAAGGGACAATTTCACCATAAATCTTCATTAAACGTTGAGGTATGGGATCTATTCACCTTTGAGACTTCTTTCCTTAAAGGGTTCATTCAAAGTATTTCAAAAAAGTTGAGTTTTCAAGTGGGTTTCATCTAATCTCGAAATTTATGTTGTGAACTAAGTTGTTTATGATTTATTTAGGATATAATGGATATATTAACATGTATTTTAACTTGATTATGATAATTGTTGATGGTTTGGTCTAAATTGTAGAACATGATCCTCAACCTTTAACCCTAGGTTGTGATCTTGACATGTATTGTATAATGATCATTCAGTTGACTTGGTTATTGATTAAATTACTATCCTATAATCTTATTATGAATATATTAGGATGAATTATAGGTTTATCATGATAGTTCTTGATATGTTGATTTAGGTTATGAAGTATATTGTGAAATTGACCTAAGTATTTTGTCTTAAGCTATTATCTAGTGTTGAATTGTGTTATAGTGATGCAATTGGCCTTGTTATTCTATTGGTTATCATTGTGTGATGATGTTACTACCCTAATTGGCTCGAGTTATGGGTTGATGGTAAGACAATTATGATGAACTATGAAGAAGACTTGGTAAGTCTTGTGATCCCTATACTTTACTTCAAACTATGGTTAATTGTGATTAAGTCATGATGTTGTGTTGGAGTATGCCTTGTTTAGGATTGATAGGGTGGTATGATGTTGAATTGAATTGACTATGGTTGTGAGGTTGATTAAGATGAAATGTTATAAGAATGTTGATGACTACCAATGTTCCTTATTATGAATGAATATGTAAATGTTGTAACCTCACTTATATGAATTGAGATGAAAGGACTATACTCATGCAATTCTTATTGAGCTATGATGGTGATTATACAAGCGCTAGACCCTATGACAGAAACTAAGTTATGATTGAATAATAAAGACACTAAAGACATTTCAATAAAGGGACTTAGCTTAGCATCGAGTGAACTTGACAATGGGAGGTGATGACTTTCCATAGAGGAAGAGTTACCTTATAGTTCTATATGTGATGTTGACTCCCCTATGAGGGATACTCATTCAATGGATTCCCATGAGAGGAGGCCCCAATTACCAAGTGGTATGTAGAGGGATATACCTATCTCTTAGTTCTTGAACTATGTTGCCCCCATAGGAAGACTAGATAGTGGATCCACCTAGAAAGCTATGTTTATGTTTTGTTTTACTTTTGCCGGTAGACCACCTTCCATCGGTGTAAGGTTTTACAACACCGGATTCCAAACTTAGCTCTTGTGGTCTATGTCGGTTAAGGCAAGTTTTCCCTAAATTAAAATGAACAAAAGAAGATAAACTAAATAAGGTGACTTGAGAGGTTTGAATTATCCTAGGTACGAGTATGGAACTCTTCCTATGCCTTGCACTAGTTTGCCTTGATGGAAGCTTTAGAATGTTGATATTATGTATGTATATGATAATGAATGCAAAAGATAATAGTATGATGACTTTACATGTAAATGATATTATATGATGATTGATACTCTCTTGAACATGTAATTGGTCTATGTTGTTAAAAGCAAGATGTTATATATATCCTTAAAAGGTTATGTTATGTGAAGTTGAATATTAGCCATAATTCTTGTTGGGTCACTTGATTGAGTAAGGTTATGGGGCTTTGCTTGGTTATTGCCCTTGTTGGCTTTATGAGGATTCATGGGTAGTAGTCTTGCTTTATTATGATATGATGAACTTGTATCCATGCTTGTGATGTAATTACTTGATGGTAGGGTTATATTGGATTATGGGTTAAAGTATGTTGACAAGTATGTTATTTGCTTTGACTTGATAAATATGCCTTCTTGAGTTGTATGTTTTCCTTGATGATGCATAAGGCTTTTCAAAGAGTAAATTAGAATGTTTTAATAAAATGTCCTTTTTAGCATGATTTGACATTATATGTGCATATGACCTCATACTTAGTACAAGTGGCGTACTAACCCCATTTTCTCCATTTTCCCAAACATTTTAGGTTCCGGTCGTTGAAGGCTCATTCGATACGACTTGAAGAAGACTTGGATATTCTCTACCATCCAACTGGGTAGGGTCTCACTTTCCGAGGGCGATGCCAATATCGATCTTATGTTGTTGTTTACTTCTAAAGAATCTTATGTTCCTTTTATTTTTGTTTGAGTACGATTTTTATTAGCCTATATGTGACTTCTTTACATTGATGTAGGGCTATGCCCAAATTGCTATGATCGTTTAGATGGTTATGAGATGAGACAATCTTTAAGACTATGTTCTATCTTATATATATATATATGTGAAATAAAAGTAGAAGCCTATGTAACCTTCCTATACGAAGGGTCTATGTATACTCGATATGAATATATGATGTGTATGTAGAGGTCTATGTAAACCTCCAAGTAGAAGTAATGAAAAGTTTTAAATTTTTCGCTAAATTTGACCTATGAATGTAATGATGTAAACTAAGAGGCTAGTCTTACTCCTCAAAGAGTACGACGACGGCGGTTACGTCTAGGGGGTAAACCCGGATGAGACAACATAAATCAACCAAATCTAGAAATTGTAAAATACAAGGCTCACTAAGCCCAATATCCACAGTGTAATCTTCACAATTCAACAATTAAGCAAATCAAATAAGTCTATTCCAATGTCATGTATTTCATTTACACATAACAAGTGCATCAATCACAATCACCAAGTAACTCACACATAATCATAAAATACATTAAGTATTAATTATCAATCTCTTGCCAGAATCATTTCCCATCAACACAATATCACTACCTAAAACTATTTCTCATTGTTTTTATATCACATCACTAGTCGAAACCATTTTCCATAGGTTATATATCACATCATTAGCCGCAGCCAATTCCATAGACTTTATACCACCTCACTAGCCGGAACAATTTTCCATCGTCTTTATATCACATCACTAGAAGGAACCATTTTCCATCAGATTTTTATCATATCACTAGCCGGAACCATTTCTGATCGTCTTTATATCACATCACTAGCCAAAACTATTTCCATCGAATTTATATTCACATCACTAGCTGTAACCATTTCACATTGACTTTGTAACATTACCACATATGTCATTATGGTGTTCACAGTCAAGGCACACAAGGTATTCACACCATATGAAATAGAATACAATTAATACAATTTAAGTCTAGAATCATATCTATTTATCCATCAATGTGCTTGATAAATACTTTCATCTACAATATGTGTAGAATACGGAAATAAATACTTTTAGAGAACATATATAACCAAAACAAATGTTTGTATCTGAAGCAGATATCACAAGTACAACTCAATTTATTGTTCCAACTGAGAAGGAGTTGTAGTCCCAACCTCAACCTTTTCCATTTCAAACCAACAATATATGGAAAGGATTTGAGGTACCTTCAAAAAGCAAGTGAACCACATTCAACTAAACAAACTGAAACTAATAAATCATAAAGCAGAAGTTAGAGTGATTTTACCTATTGCAAAAATATTTTCTTATTCCAGGAAAACATTTAACAAATGAATAGTTTTGAGTCTATATTTCAACGTTTAATATCACTAATGGAGACAATGAAGAGATTCTATCTTAGTATGATCTTCACAAAAAGTTAAAGGGAAATGAAATAATTATACAGTCATTATATAAGGCTAGGCACCATTCACTATTTCTACTTGTTAGACTTAGGCTGGGATTTTGCACCATTATCAATATGTTTTCAAGTTGCACTCATTAAAAGATTATGGAAAAGTTTAGTAATCTAATTAACTCCACTTATTTACTTATGTTTCTTGGTGAAAGCATATGTTATAGAAAGTCAAATTACATTAAATGAGTGAAAAGCAAGAGTTTGAAATCAAGAAAAGAAAATGAAATAATTAGAACACATATGACAGAATGAAGGATCTTAGAATTACAATTGAATGAAACTTCCATTGTTTTCCATATTTCATGTTTATATGTTCTTCAATATCACTCTAATGTTGTGAATCTTAAAAGAGAATTATACTCAAAACAACACACAAACATAAAGTAAAATTAAAACAGTATCTGAAGGGAAAAAACAAATAAACCCATAAATTTGAAGGAAAAGGCCAGAAATTTATGATCTAAACAAAATTTATCTCCAAAGTCGTCAAATGTGAAATTTCACCACCAAATTAACTTGAATCGCCCTTCTCGCAACACTTCTGAACCGAATCCCGTAGAATGAGAGAGATAGAGATTATAACAACATACGAATAGAAACATAGCATTTTCTGCCGATCAATAATGAGTGTGCTCCCCTATCTACCCCTCACTTAAATACCAAGATTTTGTCGACAATAGGTCTAAACCCATGACGCACACTTAACTCACACATCACATATGTTGCACTCTTTTGCATCTACACCAATACAGAGCAACAACCACTTCACATGCAAGACCCAGAGAATATAACCTTTTATAACTTTGTAGATAAAATGATCACATGAGGCTATAAAAAACAGCTCTTGTGCAGTTGAACTAAAGGGCAAAGTGAACTTTCTAAGCCTTCTCATTACCATACCAAAGGCAAAAGGTATAATATCTATGTTTTCACAAGGAAAACGATCAAACTTTCACCCGTCTAGCTCTAGGCCATCTCATAGAACACATCTACATGTTGATCTAGTACAACAACGTCATGTCATCTTATACAAGACAATATCACAATCACAACACGGAACTATATATCCATTCATTGCTGAAAAGTGCATCACATGTTCACCTACTACGCTAATACTAGAAGAGTAGATCTCAAATATTCCCATCCAAGTAAAAGCAAACTAAGGTTCAGTAGCTATATCTATTGAATTTATAATTCAACTACTACTATTACAACCCAATCTACTCACTGTCCATATTCCTCCATTTAAGCATGTCTGCTAATTAAACAACATCAGAACAGGTTTAGGAATTCAACTGCTAAACACCCAAACCACAAAAAACACATCTCACTCACTTAGCAGGAAAATGCCTCTAGTAAAAAACTGGACTTCACTAAAATTTCAATTCAAACTTCAAATAATATTCAAGTCTTGTATCATCTCCAATAGGAACTTCAAACAAGTTTTCATTATGACACAGAAGCAAATTTAAATTGCCATCTGAAATGGACCGTATGGTACCAGCATAAATCATGTTGATGCACTAAGTTCTTTTTTTGGAATCAAATAACCTAAGCAATGTGTGCATTTCGAAACTTACTAATCATCAATTTAGCTTTTAATTTTATTTAGACAAACAATCTAGTCGAAAGCGGCAAAAGATTGACACATGATATAAACCCTAAAATGAAACATATATAATACTATAATTTAAATATCTCATGAGCGAATTTCACAAATATATAAACACCATATACCGTGTAATCTCCCAAGTGGAATCCTAAGAAGAAAGAGTGTGTGCAACATTATTACTATCTTGCGGAGGAGGTAAGAAAGTTGTTTCCAAAAGACGTTAAACTCAAATAAAGCATATTTTCACAAATATATAGATGCAAACAATACAAAATGAAGTTCTATATAAAGAGGAGCCAAAATTTGAATTCGGTACAATTAGAACAAAATCAAAACTCAACTGTTGATGAATGTTTCAAACTAAAACTTAAAAAACATCAGCCTAAAGAAGACAATAAACATAGATACACCGTTGAGAACTGCAGAATGTGCTTCTACTTCAATCTTTGTCTCATCTTTCAGCGCTTCCTCTTCAACCTCCACATACGCTTCTTCTTCCACTATAGAAAAACAAAACAAAATGACAAAATTTAGAATAAAAGACTTGTGGAATGAGTGAAAATGGACAAATATTGTGCTACAAAATTCATGTTATCATAACTCTCATTCTGAGTAAAATGACAAAATGCATGCATTAGTGTGTATATTAGTAGTGCCTTGTTTGGTACACTCTATGTGTATTAATTTGTGCATTATTAATACCAAGGAATTCAAGGTATTAGTAGTACATAGCATTTTAACACTTGTATTAGATTAAATAATTACAAAACTACCCATAAACCCTTTTCATTTTCCTTGTTGTTATAAGCTTTTATTTTTATTTTGATTTGCTTTTTAGTGTCTTAGTTTGTTTGTGTCTTAATATGTTTTATGGCCTCTTAAGTATCTTTTTCTTTAGAAAAATAATCTTATTTCAATATAATTTAATCAAAAAAAATTCTAGTGTGACGATAAATTTGATTTAATAATTCTTTCCCAACTTCTCACAAAAATATTTTGACGCAATAGGATGAGGAGGAATGAACTTTGTTGCAAAGAAAGTGTACAAATAAATAAAGTGTGAAAGAAATTTTTGTAACATATATTTTTAATAGAAATTATGCAAGATTTGTTATTTCTAATATATCAAATCAAAAATGTATAATACATAATGCTTGCATAACTAATGTAAGGATTACTAATGCAAGCACTACTAATGCAAGCATTACTAATGCACCCTATTTTGCATGTTCTTTTGCACTCTACCAAATGACCCCTGATATTGTAGTACATGAAAGAGAGTGCATAAAATAATGTAAGGTATAATCTATATATATGACTCATATTAGATGATTTATTCAATAACAACAAGGTGACTCGAAACACCAAACTCAATTTCGAGTGGTCAATGAAGATTTCCAAGTGACCTATGTTTTTTTTTTTCAAATTTGTTGGGGAAATATAAAAAAAAAATTACAATAATAATAATAAATAACTTTATAATTTATCAAAAAGTAATCCTGAAAATAAGAGAAATGTTACTACGAAGATATATAAATAATAGGACATAAAATAGATAAATACTTGAGTCGTGCTGGGCATTGTCCTGAGAAACTATTTCAACGGTGTGAAATATTTCCCCAGAATTAAACAAGTATTTCCCTATCTTAATAAATAGAGGTAGCAGAAATGAACAAATTAATTAACATCAGCAAGTCATTAGAGAAAATAAAAGAATAACAAAAGCAAAATTTAATGATATAAAAAAGGCAACAATGAGAGGCAAAAGGTGAGTGAAAGAGGGAGCAAGAAAGTGATTAGTATTTTTTCGTATGTAAATAATCAAATGGAGAGGAGCAATTTATAGGCTAGAAGATTGTTCAAAATTAGGACAAGTGTCCATGACACTTCACACTTGTCCAAAAAGGTGACACTTGGAGAAAGTTAACAATAAATAAGCCAACACAGTTTTCCAAGTAAACAATTAACTTCTTAACTTCACTTCATTTTATTAAATTTTGTCTTTTCAAATACTTTTCTAAAATATTCTTTTGAAATAAATAATTTTCTTATAATCTCCCACTTATTTCAAAAGATTTTATAAAAATATAACTTGCTGAATTTTCAGGACAAAAATGCAATAGGTTTGGTGTCTTTCGGACTAGGAACCAAACTTAGATCGATAAAATTTAATTTACAGAATTACTGGTGAAATGTAATATTTCTATGAACCAAGTAATTCTAGTTGTAAATCAGTGACATCACCAATCACATTTTGACCACAGAAATTTTGCTCTTCAACGCGGTTTAACGCCTATAGGTCATGTGCGTGCCTGATATTCATGAGAGCTCTAGAGACTAGGCCAAAGTCTCACAGGTGCGGCCACACTCCAACTCCCATATAGGTGAATTCATCAAGTGTACATTGCTTTAAATACACCTTCCTTAATTAAGGAATATGGATTCATTCAGAGTTAATAACTCATCCCTCATTTTTAGTAGCACTTTTAAACACTCTTAGTTAGTGCGCGGAGACAATATCGACTTATTTTTACCCATATGAACCTCATTCATTGGATCTCCAATCACATAGGTTTGGTTTCTATCTCTATTGGCTAACAATTGGCCTTAAACCCTTTTCTATTGAGGTCTGAAGAATTAATTTTCTTTCCACGGATTTCTTCAGTGAATTGGTCGAATTCAATTCTGACTTCACATAATCAATTTCAATTATTTCATTTTCCAACATCTTCTTAACGACATCATGCCTCAATACATGTGTCTGAACTTACAACTGTAAGATTCATTCTTCACAATATTGATTGCGCCTTCACAATCCAGTGTATAAACACATGAGACAATTTATCCTTATCAAAGGGATCAACAATTCATCCTTATCAAAGGGATCAACAATTCATCCTTTATCGAAGGGATATTTGCTAAGAATTTTTTTAGCCATTCAGCTTCAGAACCTGCCAACTCTAGAGCTACAAACTCTAACTCCATAGTCGATCTAGCAATGATCGTCTCTTTAGCTGATTTTCAGGATATTGCACCACCACCTAAGGTGAACACATATCCACTAGTGGATTTCGTCTAATCTAAAACAGAGATTCAGGCTGCATCACAATACCCTTCTAAAGTAAAAGGAAATCCATTATACACGATACCATAATTCATAATTCCTCTCAAATATTTCATCAGTCTATTCAACGCAAACTAATGCTCATTATTGGGATTATGAGTATATCTACTCAATCTATAAACAACATAGGCAATATCAAACCTAGTAAAATTTATCAAATGCAATAGATGAGCATATTTAGACTGAGCAACTGGGTCAACATAAATTTAGAGTTAGTATCATAAGGAGTGACTACACGTGTCACCTCAAACCATTCAAATCTTTTAAAAAGTGTTTTCACATAATGTTCTTGTGACAACATTATACCATTTTCTCATTCCTTATTACCTTAACTCCCAAAATCATATTTACTTCACCCAAATCATTCATATCAAAATTAGTAGACAAAATATATTGATAATATTCATAATATTTAGACTTGTACCAACTATAAACATCTTATCAACATATAAGTATATTAGCACATAATCATTGTCTACACATTTATCCACTTTGATAAAAGAGCAAGTTGTCTTTCAATAAGACTTGATCTAATTTTTCATGCCACTGTTTAGGAGCTTGTTTTAGTCCATAAAGAGTTTTAATTAACTTACAAACTTTATTTTCTTGTCCAAGAATAATACATCATTCAGTTTAAACCATATAAATCTCTTCTTCTAAATCAGCATTTAAGAAAGTCGTTTTTACATTCATCTGGTGAATAAAAGCTTGTAAATTGATGCTAAGACAATTCAAATTTGAATAGAATAAATTCTAGTCACTGGTGCAAATGAATAAAAAAATCAATATTTTATTTTTGAGAAAATTCTTTTGCTACTAAATGAGCTTTATATTTATCTATAAATCCATCATAATTAAGTTTTTTTAAAAAAAAATTCATTTACAACCAATAAGTAATGCTCCAGGAGGTAAGTTAGTCAAAATCCATATTTTATTTTTCATAATAGAATCAAGTTCAATTTTTATTGCCTCTTTCAAAATTTAACATCAGAAGAAGATATAGCTTCAACATTATTTAATGGTTCATTGTGGACAAGAAAAATTCAAAAATCATTTCCATAGAAAAAAATACTCTTTCTTGGTCTTTTGCTCCTCCGCAGTTCCTCAATATTAAAGGAATTATCATTATTTCTTTCAACAGGTGCATGAGTAGTTTTATCACACAGTAGAAAAAAAATTCAGCATTCTTGTCTCAATAATAGTATTGAAATCAAGTACATCACTTTTCAAAATAAGAAATCTATATGCAACACTATTTCAGTATATCCAATAAGCAAGCAATTAATCAACAATTTTAAAATCTATTTATTGCATGTTTTAGAATCAAATTTTTTCTTTCTAGGTTCAGGCAAAAGAACTTTAGCAAGACACCCACACACTTTTAAATATTTTAAGTTAGATCTATAACCTTTCCACAATTCGTAAGGAGTTCTACCAGTTCTTTTATGAGGAATTCTATTTTGTAAGAGACATGGAGATAAAATAGTTTCACCCCACAAATTATCAGGAGCATTAGAACTAATTAACATGAAATTTATCATTTCTTTCAAAGTTCTATTTTTCCTTTATGTTACAGCATTAGACTCAGGTGAAAAAGGCGGGGGTTAATTCATTAATAATTCCTTCTTTTTCATATAAAACATTTAAAGATACAAGTTCTATATCTCTATCAGATTGAAATCTTTTGATTTTTCTATCAAGTTTTCAACTCAGAATTATAAGCAATAAAACATCAAATTCGTCATCTTTATTTCTGAGCAAATACAATTTAGTAAATCTAAAAAATATATCAATAAAAGTAACATAATATCTTTACCACCTCTAGTCATAGTCTGTTTCAAATCACCCAAATCAGAGTGGATCAAAGATAATAATTCAGATTCTCTACTTACTGAAAAACATGACTTTTTAGTAATTTTAGCTTCAACACTTATTTCACATTTATCAAAATTAAACTCTAAACCAGGTATTAAACCAAGAGACTGCAGGTCTTAATATATGAGACATTAACATGTTATAATGCAACTTGTTATAAAGAAACATGCAAAAGCAAATACAACTTTAATATAATCATTAAAATTATTAAATTTAAATCATATATTAAATCTAGAGATCGCATATTTTTAATATATGATACATTAACATGTCCTAATCTGGCATGCCATAATAAAATAGATTCAATCATGTAAGCAGAACAAATATACTAAAATTATCACAAATATTAAGCATAAATAAGCCATAGTTACAAAATTTCATTGCGCACAAAAATATATTAGTCAATATGACCTCATTATTTACAAAAGAAATCTTCATTCCATATTTTCCTAATAATCCCACATAAATCAAATTAATTTGGATTTTAGGAACATAAAATACATCACTTAATGCCAAAGTTTTACTGGTTGTGAGCTTGAGAAGAACATGTCCTTTTCCAAGAACTTTAGTTGTCCTTGAATCACCAAAATAAATAATTCTTCTCCTTTTCCAGCTTGGGTGTATAACACAAAATCATTTTGTTTACAAATGTTCCTAATAGCACTAAAGTCTATCACCCAGTTTCTCACATTGGCAAAATATTTATTTCTGAAATGACAGTAATAATCAGATCATCCGTTTCAGCCAAAATTATTTTTAGCTTAACGAAATTGTCATTTCCTTCCAACATTCTTTTGCATTGAGGTATATTTTTCATGAAGGTTATTTTATTAGCAATGGATTTGTAACCATGTCCATTTACATACCTGTAATTATCTTTACCATAAGCTCCGACAGAATGACTTGAACAGTAACCGTCAGGGTAGCAGCAACATTAGTATTCTCAATACTATCAGTATAATCAATAGTTTCAGGACACGTGTCATCAAAAGTTTCAGAACACATAGTATATGTCATAGTTTCTTAGATTGTTGGGGAAATATTAGAAAAACTCATAATAATAATAATAAATAACTTTATTATTTATCAAAGAGTAATCCTGAAAATAAGATAAATATTACTACGAAAATATATAAATAATAGGACACAAAATAGATAAATACTTGAGTCGTTTTGGGCACTACCCTAAGAAACTATTTTAAGGGTGTGGAATATTTCCCCACGATTAAACAAACACTTCCCTATCTTAATAAATAAAGGTAGTAGCAATCAGCAAATTAATTAACATCAACAAGTCATTAGAGGAAATAAAAGAATAACAAAGCCATAATTTAATAAAATAAAAAAGCCAACAAAGAGAGGCAAAATGTGAGTGAAAGAGGGAGCAAGAAAGTGATTAGTATTTTTCCTTATGTAAATAATCAAATGGAAAGGAGCAATTTTAGGCTAGAAGATTGTTCAAAATTAGGACAAGTGTCCATGACACTTGACACTTGTCCAAAAAGGTGACACTTGGAGAAAGTTAAAAATAAAGAAGCCATCATATTCTTATCAATTACCATCCTCTCCAAGTAAACAATTAGCTTCTTAACTACTCTTTATTTTATTAAATTTTGGCTTTTCAAATACTTTTCTAAATTAATCTTTTGAAATAAATAATTTGTTTACAGAAATATACTACAAAATTCTGATCTCATTTGTTGCAAAAAGTGTAATGCCATCCCTTTGCTTTTAAGAGTCACAAGGAGATCATCGACACATACAGTCTTGAAACTCCTGTGTTTCTGTCGCTGTTATAGTGAAATCAATTTTTTTATCTAAATCACCATAAGGAACTTCTATTGAGAGTCTTAATTCTGGTATATACTATAGTCACATTAAAGTGAATTCGGAATTGAAAATGATCCAACAATGCTACTTTAGAGAATTGAAGATGAAAGAATTTGAGGTCTAAAACAAGAATGAATTATGGAATTGAAACTTAAAAACGATATAGAAGACAAAGGCGAAGAAATTTACCTTTGAACTGGAAGAAATGGACGAGAAACGAGCAACAACACTCTAAAGTCTAAACTAAGCTCACAATAATGGGGTTTACTACACAATGATTTGACAAAAGAGAGAAGAAGAGATATAAAACACTCAACAATGTCAATTTGTCAGACCCATGGCTGCAGGCATGATGCTGCTAGTACAAAATAACATTTCCAAGAGCATAGATCCCCAAATTCCTTCGGCTCCACAGGTGCGAATGCCAGCCGTAGGTGTGAGACCACATTGATGATAGGCATCAGCAAGCGTGTCTCCCCACTAACTTCACCTAGTTTGTCCGGTTTAGCTGGTTCAATGTAGAAGAAGTTACGCTGAAGCGGACAAAGCTTGAGAGAATGTATCACCAGGTTGGGATAAAAATTTGTACATGCAAATCAAACCTGCAGAAAACTTACCCAAAATTCTCCAATACAGTAGAAACTATGAGAAGCGTTCCACCAACTTGATCTATAACTTTTATATGTAACCCTTCAAGATTTATGCTATAACTTTTTAAAATAATTATTGCATCTATCTCTTTAGTTTTCACTCATTTTAATATTATGTTAGCGTGATGTCAAGACCATTCAATGTAAAACAAAATCAAAAAATAGAATTTCTGGGTAAACTCAAAATAGTACGACACAATAACAACATACGGTCATTAACATTAAAAAAACAGATATTATATTCAGGACTCTAAATCTGATATTTAATACGCTCATCTTCTCAAACAAAATTTTTAAAAAAAAGTAATGAACCATTGGATATAATAGTGCGTCTTGGCGTACACTTGCATTTGAGATAGGTTTTGACCTTATGAATTGTATAAGAGATTATGTCATTTGCATTTTTGATTGACTGCATATGAAGATTTGTAGAAGAAACGTTGTTCGCCATCATTTAAAACCCTATAGTCACCAATGATCCACTATAGACTCCATTATCGTTCTTCTCAAAAATACCATTGTCATTATAAGTTGCCGAACAATCTTGAACTATCGAAATACCATTGAGAAAGAGAAGAACAAATGAAGAAGCCCCCCCTCCCTTTCATCATCATGTTGATTTTCTGAGAGTTAACTACTAAAAGAGATTTAGTTGCATCCGTGCAGGCATCTGGAAAGATCAGCATGTTGTTTTACTTTGCACTATGTTGTCCCCCGACAAGTTCAAACCAAAAGAATAACTTAGTTGTAGATAAACATAAATTAAAGGGACTAATAATATCATATTTCTAGAAAACACAACAATGAATCACTCACATTAGCACATAAAAGAGAAATGTCACTATTAATATTTTGATCCGTTGAAATGTGCACCAACTGTTGTATTGGACTAGTATGGGACAAGAAATCCCATTGGCTCCTTGTTTTATTATCAATGAAGAATTCAAACGAGTGTTGTTGTTTCATGGGCAACCTAATTATCTTTGTGCAACTTAAGACTACACTAATAGGATCACCCATATCACCAATGTCTGTCCTCATCATCAACTTTGGATATTCTCAATTTTCTAACTGAATTATTTCCCACTTATGAGTAGTAGAACAAACCCCTGCATAAAAATTGCGAGTAATGCATTGAGACAACATCCACATACCTATCTCGTCCTTTGAACCAACCGCCATAAATGATATATCATCAGAATCCATTTTTTTATACAATAGTCGAAAGTTTTAAAAAAAGGGCACAAAAGGATTTGCATGCATGATTACACCTTTCTACACATGCAAATCCTTTTTACCATTTTTCTTACACCTTTGAGTACTGATAAAATAAAATTTGTTTAGTATGATATTTCATTTATGGCAGTTGGTTCAAAGGATGAGATAGGTATGTAGATATTGGATATACACATGACTCACAATTTTTGTGCAGAGGTTTGTGCAACTACTCATAAGTGGAAAATAATTCAAATGGAAATTGAAGAATGTCAAAATTTAATGCCAAGGACGAACATAGTGATCTGGGTGAACCTATTGGTGTAGTGTTAAGTGCCACAAGACAATTAGGTTACCCATGAAACAACAATACTTGTTCAAATTCTTCATTAATAATGAAACAAGGAGCCAATGGGATGTATTGTCCAATAATAGTCCAATGCAACCGTTGGTGCACATTTCCAAGGATCAAGATTTTAACGGTGGCGTTTCTCTTTTATGTTCTATTGTGAGTGATTAATTGTTGTGTTTTCTAGAAATATGATATTATTAGTTCTTTTAATTTATCGTTGATCCATAACTAAGTTATTCTTTTTGTTTGAACATGTAGAGGGACAAAAATAGTTCAAAGCAAAACAACATGTTGATCTTTCAAGATGCTTGCACGGATGAAACTGAATCTCTTTTAGTATATGGAATATTTAACTCTCAGGAAATCAATATGATGATTAAGGGGGGGGGGGACGGGTTCTTTATTTGTTTATCTCTTGCCCAATGGAATTTTGATAGTTGAAGATTGTTCGGCTACTTATAACTAGAATGGTATTCTTGGGAAGAACGATAATGGAGTCTATAGTGGATCATTGGTGACTATAGGGATTCAAATGATGGCGAACAAGAGCTAAATCAATCTTTGAAATGGACTGATTCTTCAAAGATTCTTTCTAACTTGGAAAATCAGAAATTCAACAGTGGTAAGGGTTTGGGTTGTCAAAAGATAGAATCCCTATTAACGCTCATAGCAACCACATGTCTATCTGTGATAACTTGTTATACATTGACTATTGCAGAACTGGTCACTTGAAAAGAGAATGTGTATCCTTGAAAAATACAAAAGAAAACCAAGCAAGTTTCTTTAAATTTGAGAAATGGAAAGCACCTGGTCTTAGATATAGTTTAAGTAAGAACATTTTCCACCATGGACGGGGAGGTTACATATCAACTCGCAAGATATTTTTTGAGAACTCCATCTTATGTGGGTTCCTAAATCTAACAAGGGACATTGTTTGCATAAGGGAGGAAGCAGTCAATGTAGGTTCATGGACAGTGGTTGCTCAAAGCATATGAGTGGAGAAAATCATAACTTCCTCTCTCTAGAAGCACACTAAGGTGGTGGTGTGTTATTTGGAAACACCAAAAAAGGGTTCATCCTTAGCATTGGGAAGATTGGGAGATCTATGGAACACTCCATAGATACTGTGTACTATATGAATGGGTTAAAATACAACCTTCTCAGTGTATCTCAGATATGTGATAAAGGAAATGAAGTGAGATTTCTATAAAATAAATTCTCTGTCACTAATCTTACTTTGAAAGAAGTTATTCTTATAGCTAAAAGGTTTAACTATATGTATGATACAGACCTTGATTATAGAAAAAGAGATGGTCTCACATGCCTGATTGCTCAGGGTGAAAGTGTTGATTTTTGAAAAAAAAGGTTAGGACATGTAAGCTTCTCACTGTTTAATAAGTTGGTTTCAAGGGACTGGGTTTGTAGCTTACCTAAGCTGAAATTTGTAGAGAACAAAATTGATACTTGCGTAAGAGGTAAGCAAACTAGAGCTTCTTTTAAGCAAAAGAAAAGTGTTAGCACAACCACACCACTAAAACTTCTTCACATGGACTTGTGTGGGCGTGTGAAATTTCAATGCGGGGATGGGAAGAAAAACATTATGGTGGTTGTCGATGACTTCTCAAGGTTCACTTTGGAAAATGTTCATGCGAACAAAGTATGAAACAACTCATGTATTAATTATGTTTGAAAAAAGGATCCATATGAAGGTAATTGCAAGATTGCAAGGATCAGATCAGACCATAGTACAAAGTCTGAAAATGCCCAAATCAATGGTTTTCTCGTAGACCATGGAATTCTTCATAACTTTTCTTTCTCCAGAAGTTCTTAGAAAAATGGGGTTGTTGAGAGGAAGAACAGAACCCTAGTGAATATTGGTAGAACCATGCTTATTGATGTAGGACTTGCAATGAATTTTTGGGTAGAAGCGCTAAATACATTTTTCTATATTACAAACAGATGTCTCATCAGATCAATTCTTAAGAAAAATCCATATGAGCTACTAAATGGAAGAAAGCCCTCATTCAGTTATCTAAAGGCTTTTGGCTGATAGACCTGTGAGCATGAGTACCAAACTTGGCAGTGATGAGATAGGCATTGACGTAAACGAAACAATGTAGATGAATCATTGGATCTCTCCGCTATCTTACCATAAGTAAACTAGATATTGTCTTTTGCGTTAGGATGCATGCTAGATTTCAAGAAGATCCCAAAGAATCACACTTGAAGGTAGCAAAAATTATCTAAGATATTTAAAGGGTTCTTAGGACCTAGTCCTATTTTATCCTTCTGGAGATTCTATTGACTTAGTTGGATATGCTAATGATGATTATGCAGGTTTTTTATTGACAAGAAAAACACCTTAGGAATGGCCTATTTTCTAGGGTCATCACCGATTTCATGGGAAACAAAGAAGCAAAATTCAGTATCTTTGTCTACAGCTGAAGTTGAGTATGAAGTTTCTACTTCTTGTTCTGGTCACGCCTGTGGATAAAACAACAACTTAAAGATTTTTGTGTTCTCACTGACACAATTCCTCTTATGTGTGACAACACAAGCTCAATGAACAAGGCAAAGATTCTAGTCAAACATAAGAGAACCAACCACATTAATTTGAGACATCATTTCTTTCGAAACAATGTTGATAAAGGGAATGTGGTGATAAGATTTTACAAAATGGAGGACAAAATAACAGACATCTTTACCAAAACATTAAGAAACAAACATTTTGTCAAGAATAAATTGAGTTTGGGAATGCAAAAGCCACACTAATCCTCAATAAATTTGCAAGCAGACTCTACATTAACTAAGTTAAGGATGGCAGGTATCTACACTTGTCTTATTGCTTACTGTTTGTGATTTCACTACTTTTACCTCACTGCAGCTATACACTCATGGAATTATAGCTATATAAAATATTTAGTCATGATGGTTATGCTATATATGGCAAGTCACCGGTCCTCTTGCAAGGTCAATATCATTCTACTATATTGAGTTATTGCCCAACGGTCTTTGCCCTATTTCCTATGACAGTTATAGACGTCTTTTCAGTTTGAAAATCAATTGTCGCCTTTTTTGAGGGATCTGATACCAATAATAAATAGGCTTCTTATTTACAGTCTTTATTGTGTCTAAGAAATCTGACCACTCTCTTAAATTAAAAAAACTCTTCTCTTCATTTCTCAGAAGATTTGGAATCCCTCGTCTCCCTCAAGAACTCCTCTCTCTCCAGAAATGGTAATCCCTAATCCCTTTTGGTTCTAAACTACTCCTACAGATCTCTCTACTTCTACTCTCATGTGTGGAAATGGAGAGATTTTGGTGAATCTACTACCCAACAAACTAATGTCGTGGATCAGTCCTTAGTAAATCGCGTTGAAGGTCTCCCTTTTTCGCCCACTCTGGTTTCATCAGGTAAAAATTCCCTTAGTTCTGAAGCATAATAAGTGGTTAAGCCTACTGAAGATCTTGATGTTACTTCTCAACCACACCAGTGTCCTCAATATGTCTGAAATATTGTTTGATGGGGACCTACCTGAAGCAAATGGAACGGAATCTAACATTTTAGCCACATCAGGGGAGTTTCTTATGAAGAGTTTGGCCTCTTTAACAGGAGTTATTCATCCACCTTTCTCTGAGGTTGAATGAAACTCACCAGATCCGGTCCTAAAAATACCTATGCTCGTGTCTAATCAAACCTCAGAGATTGTTGCACCTAGTGATGCTGGTCAAATGGAATATGTGAAAGATGATAAGGATATTCCCTCTCTCTTGGACGAGGAAAGAGTTAGAAGAGCACATACTCCGAAAAAGCCACTGCTGACATTGAAGCGACTGATCTTGATATTGAAGCCAAAAGTTTAGAAGGACCTAGTGAATCTAAGGGCAAAAAGAACGAGAAAAGGGAAAGGGAAGTTGGTGGTTTCTTCCTCAAAAAAGGGTGATCGGCAGTATGTAACAAGGGGAATCACACAAAAGTGTATGAGTAATGCAATGATTGCAAATAAGGCTCAAACAATTTTAAATTGTAGGGAAAGAGAGTTGATAATACACTTGTCATGAACCATATAGTGTTGTCCTAAGATTCAGGGTCTAGTAAAACTAAGTGTGAGGACATCATGAGAGCTGTAGCCAAAAGTAAAAAAGAAATGGAGGAACAACGTGAAAAATGTTCCAAGGATCAAAAGAACAAAGAAGAAATCACCAGCCAAGAAGGCATGTGTAAAGACAAAGGCTTCTTCTAAGCCTGAGCCTATTTTGGGACCTAGTCCGTCTATAAAAAGAAAGGAGAAGAAAAGGTATTAACCAGGGAAGAAAGAATTGCAAAGCTTGAGAAGCAGAATGTACTAAATGGTTGGATGTTTGATCCTAAAATTCTGACTAAACATAGAATGTGTTCCCCTGTTTGATTCTGAGGCATTGAAAAGTTGGTAATATCTATTAGAATGTCCTGTGCCATATATACGTGAACCTGAGGTACTTGTTTTTTTACTATAATATTAATCTTTTTGAAGATGGAGGAATCAATAAAGTTGTTCGTGCAGTAGAGATCACTTTAGGTGAAGAAGTTTTTGGCATAATCCTGGGGAAACCTGCAAAGGGATCTGATCTTTTCAAGGATGCAATCCTTCTATTGAGTATGTCCAATGGGCTACGAAATATTGTAACAAGAAATGTGTTGGGCTTCCTAAGAAATTTCTAAAAGGGGAGAATCAACTATTCATTGAGTTTATCAATAAGGTACTCTTGCCTAGAACAGGAAAGCCAACAGTGACCGCCTCTTCTGCGGAACTATTCCTCATGGAACAATTGGATAAGCTTGAAGCAATAAATCTTCCCATAATAATGATTGAACACATGCATCAGATAATGACATAGAGGAATGCAAAGAATGGGATAGCTTATGGTACCTTATTAAACTTGGTTTTTGATCATTTTGAGGTCCCCTTGGTAGAAGGGTAGCAGGTACTATCAAGCAGACTTTCTCTATGACCACACTTATTGAATATGAATGTGTGGAGGGAAAGGTGGTCTCATGTTTTTGAACACCTTGAAAATCAGGAAAACATGAAATGAACGATTTCACTTCTCTTCTACGAGCTAAGGATGTAGAGATTTCTCGATGCCTGGCCCTTCTTAAAAAAGAAAAATCTCAATGAATAAATACACTAAGTGTGAGAAGGATGTTTGTTTTTCATCATCAAAAAGGAGGAAAATATTGTATTTTAGGTGTTTTCCCGATCCTCACAAATTAAGGGACCAGATCCCTAGCAGAGTGTTCTCATCGATGTTCAAAAGGATGTAAAGTTGTCGTGTTAGCTTGTTGGTGAGCAGGTCAGCGTACTTCACCAATAGGAACGGATGATGTTGTTTGTTCATTAGTCAATAACTCTATTTGTTTATTGATATATTCAAAGTAACAAACAACTTTACATTCCTTCCTTCAAAATAAGAAAAAATTTCTTCTCAAGAACTCAAGCATAAAATAACGCATACAACAAGGGACCTGATAGGCCAAAGAAGAGAAATCTTTATCTGCTGATGTTATTGAATTCTTGTATTGTGCTAAACTTGTAGGATTGTTTCACATTCATAATGAAACATTTCAAAAATTTTGTGTGTATTGTTCTAAGAACACAATTAGAGTTAATTGTGTGTCTTGGGTGTTGAAGTCTATATTAATTCATGCTAGTTAATATAGTGGGCAATGAATGTATTTCTCTTGCTCAGTAAGTAATAGATGTATTACTTAGTGTGAGACTAAGAGTTTAGTTTCATTGTTGTAGCTTGAATCTGTATTCATTCTTCTTGAGATTAGTGAAATCAATTCAAAATCTTTGTGTGTTAGGTCGTGGTTTTAGTCCCTTGATCAAGGAGATTTCCAAGTAAAACTCTTGTGCCAGATTTAACTTGAGCTATTCAGTTTCCGCACTATTACTCTATCAAAGGACCTGGATAGTGATCACTAGTACGCACACACAATCCAGCAGTCTAACCTTTAGATGGTAATATTAATGTACATATGAGATTAGCCTTCAAATAAAATACTTGATAAATGATAAATTATCTAAAATCTTAGAAGATGTACTTAAAGACAATTATGATATATTTGAGAAAAAGAAGGTATAAATTTGGTAGCTTCACTAGTGTTGGAATAAGATTATACGCATCAGGATCAAATCCAACAAACTAAAGTATCAAAAAGATAAACACAATCCACACAATAATTCCCCTACCTAAGCATAGAAGAAATTGGAGACTCTCAATGATGTTGTATGAACCCAGCTCCGACCAACCATAGCCTAAATCTCTTCACCTCAAGGATTCCTCACACACCAAAGGAGTAGGTAAGTGTGGCGGCTATGAAAAAAGGGTTTTGAAGAGGAAAAATAAGTCAAGAAACCCTTCAAAAACCTTGTGGACTTTCCTTTTATTGTTTATATTTCTGTCTATTATTGATATGGGCCGGGTTTGTTTCATTTCTTTGATTCTAAATTTTTTTGTTAAAGACTCGATTTATGAATTTGTAAAAAAAGGAGTATCTATGAAATAATTGTTTATATTAACTAATTCCTTGCATTTGAACTATTTCTTTGCTGAAACATTTAATTATGACTAATTTTGAATTCATATGTATGTTTTTGTTACAATTTGATCTACCATTAATGATTTATGACAAGATATTAGATGGAGGCAAGAGGGGCAAAAGATATCAATGAAATGTAAGAAACTAGTTGTAAAAGTCTTGTGGTAGAAAAATCAATTAAGTGAGTTACATATAGCTTAGAAATAATAAAAGCACTTTGGAAGCCTTTCAAACCTTCTTACTATTACTTCTTTAAATTCTCAAAAATTATATTCAACTTTTCAGGTAACAAACACATTGTACATTAAGTTGTCAAAAAGGATTAAAAATATCCCCCCAAAAGAAAAAAAATACAATTCATTTATACATTAATTGGAAGATGGAAGACCTAATTTGAACAATCATGAATGTTCCTTTTTCCACTTTTGTATTCATACAATGAATATATTGTATGAATGATATGAACGATTTTTTCCTTTCGTATTCATACCATGAATGTGCTATTATATTTGTTAATTACCTATAACATAATATATATTTATTTTTAATGATGCATGTGAAAAAAATATATGTTACGTTTTTTAAACATTATTACTATCAATGATTAATTTAGTTCATAAGGTAAATAATTGTTTTGTTTTAGAAAGGATATTAAAGTCACTCAACTTGAATAGGTTTTTTTTTTCAATATTTTCTCTAGGGGCTTTCCTTTTAATGAGGCGTCTGGAATCACGACATGATATTAGCCGCTTAGACATGTGATTCATGCTAATTTTGGAATTTCAAATCATGATATGAGATTTTTCAAATTTAAGGTTGACATAAAAATAAATTTATATTTTATTTAAACTATCCCGCATTTATATCTACTAACAATTTATTTCATATATAAATAAATATTATAATTTATATCATTACATTTAAACCATTTATATCTCATATAAAAATTTTTCTCACCAACACAAATTTTATTACTAATTCATATCAATTCCTACTATACCATTTATATTATTCACTTTTGATCTACTTTATTTACCAACCAAATGACTCAAAGTGACAATGCTTGTCTCTCTTCTCAGTTATATAATCGAGAAATGCTAGTTCAACATGAGATGGTTGTTGGTAGTATGTGGGAGGATTATATTAAAAACCAGACACTACAGCTTAGGTTTAATTTTATTTTATTGAATTAAACTTTGATCAATAAAAATTTGTAAATTTTAGAATAGCTTTGTGATACTATATTATGCTATTTTATAAACTTTTTCTTATTTGGTATGACTGTAAAAATAATTGAGATAATCTTAATAGTTTTATAACTTATGAAATTTTTATGTTTAGTATAAAACATACATCATAAAATGTCCAAATTGCATTTCGAAATAAAACTTCAACTACATCTCATAATTTATATCATGATTTCAAATTATGATTTCATATCCGATGGCCAAATGGGCACTAAGTATAATAATATATTTATATGATATAATATAATAATGAAAAATAGTACGTTGATTAAAATGAGTTGATATCTCAGTCATTGAACTCTTAATACTCCACTTAGAAAGTCACTCAAATTAGAATAATTCACATAAACAGTCACTTAACTTTGTTTTATAATTAAATAATCACTCAACTATTTGTATTTGACTTAGAAATCGCTCAGTTCAACTATTGATATCACCCTTAGAAAGTCATACAACTAATTTATATAGTTTTTAAAATTAATTTTGTTGAAATATAATTTATGTTTTGTCATGACCTTAAGCTACACAAGGGCGTAAACACGAGACCTAGGATAACGAGTGGTCCCAAGCTAACCTTGCTGGCATATCATAAGCATACTAAGATAACTGAAATAAGATCATTTTGTGCGGAAGGTTAATACATGACATAAAGGGGAAATGAATGGTAATACCCATTCTAAATCTGAATATATAAAATTGAGTTTAATGACAACTAAAAGATAAAGGGGAGATGGTTTTCTCCCAAAGGGGAGATGGTGTTCTTCGGTATCAAGGGTGACTATGTGTTCCTAAGGTGGGTGAGTTCAGACAGTAGATTCTTGCAAAAGCCCATAATTCCAGGTATTCTATTCATCCAGTCGCCATTATGATGTACCTTAATCTATGGGAAGTCTTTTGTTGAATGTTATGAAGAGGCATATAGCATATTTTGTGGCTAAGTGCCCTAATTGTCAACAAGTCAAGGTAGAACATAAGAATTCAGGAGGTATGACCCAAGAGATCAACATTCCTACTTAGAAGTGGGAAGTGATCAACATGTACTTGATTATAGGTTTACCTTGTAATCGTAGACATCATGACTCCATTTGGGTAATTCTTGACAAGGTTACTAATTCTGCACTTCTTGGCGGTGAAGACAACAGATTCAGCGGAGGACTACACCGGGCTTTACATTAATGAGAGAGTCAAGTTGCATGGGGTTCCTTTGTCTATCATCTCAGATAGAAGTCCTCAATTACCTCTCATTTCTCAAAGTCATTTCAGAAAGGTCTTGGTACTCAAGTTAATCTTACAACAACATTTCATCCACAGACGGATTGTCAGGAAGAGCGTACCATTCAGACCTTAGAGAACATGTTGAGGGCTTGTGCGATCGACTTCAATGGTCGTTGGGATGTTCACCTTCCTCTTATAGAGTTGACCTACAATAATAGCTACCATTCTAGTATACAGATGACCCATTATGAGGCATTGTATGGGCGTAGATGCAGATCTCCAATTGATCGGTTGTAAGTAGGTGAAGCAGCCTTGATAGGGCCAAATTCAGTTCATGATGCTATGGAGAAAGTGCAACTCATTATAGATAGAATTAAGACAACCTAGAGTCACTAGAAGTCTTATGCAGATGTGAGGAGAAGGGAATACATTTTCAAGTTGATGATTGTGTTTTCCTGAAAGAGTCACCTACGAAGGGGATGATGAGATTTGATAAGAAAACAAAGCTCAGACCTATATATGTAGGATCTAAAAATATCTTGAAAAGAATTTTAAAAGTGGCTTATGAGTAAGAGTTTCCAGTATAAATAGCAGCAGTGCAACTGGTTTTTTACATTTCATTGCAGAAGAAGTGTATGAGTGATCCAACATCTATAGTACCCCTAGAAATTGTGGCTCTGAAGGATAGTCTCAATTATGAGGAGGTACCAGTTGAAATTCTTGATCTTTAGGCTTGAAGATTGATAAACAAAGAAGTCAACTCAATTAAGGTTTTGTGGAGGAGTCAGCAAGGTCAAGTATCTTCACCTCTTTCCTTCCGATTTCATTCCATCTTGAGGTAATAGTTCCTCTCCAATTTTTCAATTATTCATGCGTAAATTCAGTCTTAGTATAATATTTCTTCAGTTTGTACTTACATTTTAAGTGTATTTGCATGTTCTAACAACTTAGTTTAGTCAGAAACCAGTTTCCAGTATTTAGTGGTAAGGTTTGCAGCTCTTTTCCTCCATTTCAGCTAGTTTAGTCTTCATTCCAGGATGATTGTTCCCACAAGGAGATATTGTCACACCTTGAAAATCAGGCTTAGAAAAAAATTGCAAAAAATTACCTGAACCAGTGAACTACAACATGGATCACGGACTGTGGTAGGGTCCACCATCGTTGACCTACTCGTGGTGGAGAGTTAGACTCCACCAGGCCTAGACATCAGACCAAGGGACCCATCACGGGTTATGGTCTGGATGATTGACTGTGGTGGCATCTGTAGGAGCTTAACGAGTAGGCCACCAAGCTTAGATCTTAGACCCCATTGCCAAGTGAGGACCACAAGGACCTTCACGGTTCGTGGTTCTCCACACGGTCTATGGTAGGGTCCGTGAACTTGAGCTACCATACATCAGCCTAAGTGAGGACAACGAGGACCTTCACGGTCCAAGGTCATTAACATGGGTCGTGGTAAGGCTCGTAAATAGGACCCCCTAACCAGTAACCACTGGCCAAGGACCATGACCAGACCCATGGTGCATGGTCCCTTTCACAGTCTGTGATAGTGGTCATGGTCAGCCCCATCAAATTTCTCAGTGAGGTTATTTTTGTCTTTTTCTCATATGTGTTGGACACCTAAACTACGTCGTTTAACCACCCAAACTATGTGTTTTGGTCAGTTTTAGCGTAGAAACATAAGTGGAACTTACCTAAGTCAGATCTTTCACTATAAACATAGAAAATTAGAATGCAAAAGGAGAAACAGGTCGAGCAACCATAAACGCAATGATTTTCCATCAGTTCCAGCCCCAAAATTGAAATATTTCTCCGTGAAATTCATCACGAGGTATGTGGGATTTCAGTAGTGGGTTCCTTTCACACATTAGGTCCATAGATTTTAGTAAGTTTCTTGATATGTGGGATTTCACTAGTAAGTTCCTTTTACACCTAGATTTCAGTCAATTTTATGATTCCCATGATATTATGTAGACATAGGGTTTATTGAATGTTAGAAATTTTTGGGTTTAAGCTTTTAGTATGATCCAAATCAGATTATCACGTTGTTGCTGCGATTCTTGCATAAAATTTAGAACCCTATCTATGTATTTCTTTTCGTTCATGAATTTCACATGCTAGGTCAGTTAATAAAGGTATATACATACATTCTTTAGTTTACCAATGTCACAATATTAGTATAATTGCACATGCTATGTCAGTTAATTCAGGTATATACATACATGCTTTAGTTTACAAATGTCACAATATCAGTATAATTGTTGGTATTTTGAGCTATCCAGTATTACAACATTATAGTCATAATATTGCATATTTACATAATCAATTGGGATTAGCTTTATACCGAGTTGGACTAGGGTCATTTACCTTCATATCCCCAGAACTACGTGCCCCCGTAGGTTGTAAGCTCCATATATGGGCATCATTTTAGTGATCACGCTAGTCATGCCTCTATACCTTGTATATTGTGTCACACTCTAACCCTAGGTGAGGAGGACATGTACCATATGAATACATGTTGTTCAAATGACCTATGATGAGAAAGTAAACCACTATGCAAATAGACTTACTAAGGAGAAGTGTCATGTACAATACATGTCGAATAGCTGAATCGATAAATGTGACAAGTGAAATTATGGATATACATGATAACTTTACAATGTCTACAAAGCCTTACTAGAATTCATGACTATACAACTATGAAAATATGCATAGTAAGGACTCGAAAAATCCTTAAATCAACGTGGAGTTCACCAACAACCGCTGAGTATCATGTTCTTTTATAGGGGAGATATACTAGTTGAGTACCTTTACCTGCATCATGAAATGCAGAGTGGCCAATAAGGAACGTCAGTACGAAAGAATGTACTGAATATGTAAGGTATAATACAACCATATGTAAAATTAGAGCTTAAGTGAAACCAAATCAAAATAGATAGGATTTGAGACCACCTTTGCTTATACTTGTGGAATCATGCATGTTACATTCTTTTCTTTACTTTTTTGTGTGTTATATTCTTTATAAGACATCTGATACAAATGACCAGTTGATCAGTGGTAGAAAAGGATGACCCATTCTAGGCAATTTAACCCATGGGATACTGTCCTCATATTTCCACAAATTGGGATCGTCCCATGCTAGTCTTTCACCCCTGAGCTTCCCCCCTTCAATACCAATTGGGATCGGCTCATGCGAGGCTTTCGCCCCTGAGCTTCCACCCTTCAAAACCAATTGGGATCGACCCATGCTAGGCATTTGTCGTTGGGATTCCACCCTTAATTATACAAATTACTTTACTTAGATTGTTTAATCCTTGAAGTTGTTGTTTTGATATTCATAATTCTTTTGGGATTGTTCTTTGGATAATCATAACTCTTTTGAGATTGTTCTTTTGATGATCATTATCTTTTTTGAGATTGTTGTTTTAGTGGTAATGATCATTGTTGAGATTTGGAACTATGGACTAGTAGTACAAGATATATGAATATGGAATTACGATAATAACAATGACATGGGAAACAAATGTGACACAAACATAATACTTAGGAGCTTATATGACTCAGTAAGCATTTTGACATCTCAAATTGAAGCACATCAAGTAAAGACATTTAACATTCAGCCAAGTAATTTGAACTCTATATGATAGCCAAATACTTGCTAAATAATATCAAATACAAGGTATACATGAACATGGAACCAAGTGAGAAGTGGGCAGATTCAACTTAAGGAAGGATACATATTCCAAGTACAATATAAAAATGCACAATAGAGCAATTAGGGATATTGTGAGATAACATTATAGTCTAACAGAATGAGAGTAATAATAACTAATAAAGGAAGAATATGAACGCGTGAAAAGATGACATATATGATGGAATAGACAATTGAAGAAAGTTGGCAAGATACGGGCTGATTGTATATCCAATATATAGACATATGTACCATGTGTAATCTAGTATCACTTTTGATTATATAAGGGGAGTACGTGCCAAAGGAAATTTGACGATGAAACAAGTTTAAGCCTTGATTGCTAATACTTGGTAGAGTAAGCACGTACATTTAGTAATAACCTCATATTAGACTACTCACTTTAATGCTCTAGGGAGTAGGAACCAGTCACTACCAAGGGCACTTAGAAAGCTTACTTTGTAATACAAATGTTAGATTCATGCCAAAGATATAGGAAATTGAATAGTCTTATATACCTTGCTGCATAAAATTTGGATATTACAATGAGTTAACCATCTTCCTTTCAGATTATTTATCTACAATGGAGTAAATAATAAAAGTAGCATTAGTAGCTGATCAGCAAATTTGGGCTACTTGATCAAGACCAAAAGAGTACTTGGCAATAAATCTACAATTGATACTATCAAGAGTGTTCTTCCCACCCATTCTCCTCTAATTTTTTCTTATACTATACAACTTTCTTATAAGGTTCTCTGAAACTCCTTGGGCTTCACACATTTGAAAACAGTATATAAAGGGATGGCTGGAAATCAGCTTATGCAACACTCAATTAAGCGTCTTATATCTACACTTTTAATGTTTTACCCTCTAACCGGTTCACATGACTTCTCTACAAATATCCATCCACACCCCCTAATATTATGATACACAAACTAGTCCTTAAGCATCACAAAGTGGAAATAGCAATATAAACTCATGACTTCCGATCAATATCCCGTCAGTTCCAACTAACATTTAGATTCTCAAAACAATCTCACAATCAAAATTTAAGGCGAATCCACTCTATGTCTGTCCCAAAAAGAACATCCTTCCTGAACATTCACCAAGCTCACATAATATAGAGGCAACACTCCTAAATTCATTAAGACATACAAAATTTTACAAATAATGCAAGAACAAGAGAGTGATGGAAATTTACACAACTTATCTTGCTAGGCAGAAACCTCACTTACTAAGAGTTGGATTCTTCAAGGTTTAGGTTATCCTCTATCCCTTACCTTGATGTTAAATCCGACTATTCACTTGAATTCCTTAAAATGGGAGATGTTCTACCAACTTGTACTTTAAAAACAATGGGTTTGCTTCAAATTTTAATGGTGAAGCTATAGACCAAAACTGTTGGAGCTACCATGGCTTTCCTTGGGAGTAATTATCTGAGAATAAGTAATATGAAGGAGATGTGATAAGCTTGATGCTTTAGAGGGTCCCTTTTGGACGTTTTCACTTAAAAAATTGGAAAATAATATGGTCCTTTACATTAAGCAAGCAGGTGCATCACCTCCTTAATTTCTTCCACAAGTTTTTAAGTAGGTGCATCACATACTTGTCATTTTCACTTAATGCACTCCACTTATTCTGAGTAGGTGCATCACCTACTTGCCCTTTTCACTTAAAATGCAGTTCACTAATTCTAAGTAGGTGCATCACCTACTTTCCCTTTTTACTCAAAATGTAATCCACTAATTCTAAGTAGCTGCATCACCTACTTGCCCTTTTGACTTAAAATGCGGTTCACTAATTCTAAGTAGCTACTTCACCCATTTCTAGACTTTAATATCTTTAACTTAACTTAAAACTCATATACATTATCACTTTAAACCTTAGACTCAAATGTCACCTTATGATCTCAAGTTCAAATAATTTCATCGATTTCAACTTACTCGGGTCACATTAAAATCTACTGGACAGTTCACTTTAAACCTATTCTATTGTCACTAGTTGCATTGGAAACTGAGTCCATAACTATACCACAAGGAAATTTATAAATGTCATATAAATAAACTAGTACACATAGAATATGGTGCTACATATTGGTTCCTCCCGATGGGGCGTATACATGATACTCCACGTTTAGATCATGTGATTTTATGTCATTTATTAGTAGCTCCAAAGAATTTACCATGTTATATGTACAATTCAGTAATTCAGTCTCAGCATATTTTAAACTTGGACATTGCATTCAGTTAGTTCATGTATCGTATTTTCAGTATCCTTATCATGTTCAGATTATATCATTACTTTATTGATTTTTTCAGTTATGTTATTGTTTAGTTTTATTTTATATTGCATGGTCAGTACGTTTCAAGTACTGATGCATACTCTGTGCTTAATCTTCTTTTGATGTAGATTCAGCTCCTCAACAGTTAGATCACGCATAGATCGGTCCCTGATATTCAGATCAACAACATCACTAGTGAGTCCTCAATCGTCGAGGACTAGTTACACGATTATCTTTGTTGTTTTTTGCTTTAGTTTTAGTCTTTTGAAGATCTAGTGGGGGTATGTCCCATCATTTATAGTTAGTAGATGCTATATTCAGATATAGTTAGTCTCAGCTTTAGTGCTAGAGTTTGACTTTTCATTAATATTCAAACTCTAGGTTTCTTATATTCACATTTAGTATACGGGTATTCCCCACCATTTCTGATTACAATATCATTTAACTTCTGCACAATGTTTATTGATTAAATTTACTTTACTATTCTTATGATATGCCAACAGGGTTAGCTTGTGTCATTAGTGATCCTAGGTCCCGTGTCCGCGTCCAAGGGTATCCTCAAGGCGTGACATTTACGAATAATATGGGTGCACCCCTGTCACGACCCAATTAAGGATCATGGCCGGCACTAAAGGGGAAAATCCCAAAGAAAGACTTAACAGGATTCTACATAAAATCGGGCAGAGTTTCCTTTGTTTTTATGCCTATCCTAAATTTTCCCTGTCTCAAACATCCATAACACAACTAATAACAACTATAAACCACAACATAATATCCATCAATGATCTAATTATCACGCAAATAAACCAATTCATCTCCAAATATGAAAAAAAAGGTTCAAACTAGTCACTTGACTACAATTTGAAAGAATATCTTGACTCTAAATAAGAACTGACAAATGGAGAGACTCTAAGAGTTTAAAGAAACTAAAAAAACATAGCAAATCAAATGTTCTCTTGCCACGCGAAGCAATGCAGGGCTCACCAGATGCAACCAAATCTCACTATCTAGTTAATGATATCCTCCTCAATACCACCTGAATGCTCTGTAAAAAAAACAATTAGCGAGGAGTGAGTCGCTAGCTCAGTGAGTAATAATATTAAACCACAACCATTTTAACGAGGTAAAAATCAAAAAATATGCTAGTGTAATAGTCATAATGATGAAATAATGCTCTTTAAAAAACAATAACAATATTCAGTCTTATATACCTCATATAAGAATAATCAGTGTAAATACATAATAGCAAACACAGAAAAAGAACCATTTCATATCAAATCTTTTTTCTGGGAGGTTTCCAAGGATGAATCATGTAATCAGAGTGGCCTTCTCTTTAAGAAGTGATCAATAACGGTGAACTCCTCGTACCAGAGTTAAATATTTATATCAGTAGATCCCTACTCGAAGGATATCAATAACAGAATACTAGTTCCACATACCACTAGCAAGGGCTTTATCAGAAATCAGTAACTACAAGGTGCACCAGGTCTAACGATCCCACCGTTATCTACGAGATTCATCAAGGTCTACTCCCATTTATATTCTTCTTTTAATCAGTAAAAGCATTTCAAAATTTAACGGGGCATTTAAATCTTATCAAATTATATCATTTCAAAGTTCAACCATCACCTGTCAAAATACTATTTCTCAAATAAGTGTAAAACCTTTTTAATAACAGAAATTATATCTTGTAAGAATGAGACCATCTCAAATAAAATAATCTTTTCAGTATCATATCCAGTAATATCATATCCAGTAAGAGACTTGTTCCACATGCAAATTCAAAACGTCCAGTAACACATTTACTTTATAGACTATGTGAAAATCATGCAAATTATAAAGCATCAATTGTGGTAAGATTACTATTCATAGTACTTGTGTTGAAACACCAAGCTCTTCACTTGAATGGTCCGTATGAATTCCTTTGGTCAAACTATAAACACATTCATAAAAATTTCGTGTTAACTCCTTCGTTTAGGTAATTCATACTACATCAACAAAAACCCAGCCCTAGAGGTTTCATGATTGATTTAAAATCGGCCCAATCACTTAATTAGTGCTTTAATCACACAAAATAGTCTCTTCTAGGTCAATTCTCACTGTAAAAAGATCAACCTAACCTTACTGTCTAACCACTTTTATTGCATATAAGCCCAATACCAAAGTTTCTTGTTCAAATCATTGACTATATTCACTTGGTTCATAAGAATGAAATAAATTTCCTCTATTTCTGCTAAACCCATGTTTCTCAACCTCCAAATTTTCAATCTTATAGTCATGGAAGATAAGAATTTAACCTTTAAACTAAGTTAAGAAACTTACCTTCTTTTCCTTTTTCTTCTTCTTCCACTTCTCTCTTTAGTTTGAAAACTGAGGCTTTAAATTTTTAATTTATTTTCTCCTTGCTCACCGTAGAACCAGAAGAGTCCTATATTTTTTTTTTATCGCTGAAGTTGCAGAAAAATCTGCTGCTTCTGTTAGGGCTTTCAGCTTTTTTTTTTTCTTTTCTTTTTCTAATTTTCTGATTTTTTTAAAGCTAAATGATATATATGCCCTTATTTTAATACATGTATTACATTCTCCCACCTTAAGAAATTCGGTCCCCGAATTTAAAGCAGATGTATACTTGTGGACTGAAACAAGAGAGGATACTTGTCTCGCATCTCCTTTTCCAACTCCTAAGTAGCTTCTTCAAATGTATGGTTCCTCCATAATACCTTTAGAGACACAATTTCTTTTGACCTCAACCTTCTTACTTGTTTGTCCACAATAGCCACAGGTTCCTCTTCATATGTTAAGTTCTCATCAATTGGTATAGTCAGTGCTTCAAGTACATGAGAGGAGTCTGAGATATACTTCCTTAACATCGAAACATGGAACACTGGATGTATGAAAGACATATCGGGAGGAAGTTCCAAATGATAGTCCTCCTACCCGGTAAAGTATCTCATATGGTCCTATATATCGCTGACTCAATTTACCTCTTTTGCCGAACCGCATCACACCTTTCATGGGAGAAACTCATAGAAAAACTTTATCCCCAATCGTGAACACTAGATCTCTTTTCCTCTTATCAGCATAAGACTTCTGTCTGCTTTGAGCTGTGAGCAATCTCTGCCTAATCAACTGGACCTTATCCATGGCTTCTTTTACTAAGTATGGTCCCAACACATTAGCCTCTCAAACTTCAAACCACCCTATAGGAGAGCGACATCTCCTTCCATACAAATCTTCATATGGAGCCATCTGAATGCTGGATTGAAAGCTATTGTTGTAGGCAAATTCAGCAAAAGGTAAGTAAGAATCCCAACTACATCCAAAATAAAGAATGCAAACTCTCAACATATCCTCTAAGATTTGTATAGTACGCTCAGACTGTCCATCTGTCTGTGGATGGAATGCAGTAATAAGGTCTACTCGAGTACCCAAAGCTTCTAGAAAGGATCTCCAAAAGCGTGAAGTGAATTGTGACCCTCTATCAGATATGATGGATATAGGCACTCCATGAAGTCAAAGAATTTCATTCATAAATATCTGGGCATATCTCACTCCACCATATGTTGTCTTTACCGGTAAGAAGTGTGCTGATTTTGTTAGTCGGTCTACAATTACCCATACAAAGTCATAACCTCTAAGAGTTCGGGGTAGACCAACCAAAAAATCCATAGTGACTCTCTCCCATTTCCACTCTGGAATTTGGATCTCTTGTAGTTAACCTTCAGGACGTTGATGCTCTGTTTTAACCTGTTGACAAGTCAAACAAGTGGAAACAAAATTAGCAATATCTTTCTTCATACCTTCCCACCAATACAATTGCTTCAGGTCATGATACATCTTAGTGGAACCAGGGTGCACAGTATATCTAGAGTTGTGAGCTTTTTCAAGAATAACTCGTCTTAACCCATTTATGTCTGGTACACACAACCGATTACCTAGTCAAAGCATACAAGCACAGTCAACTATCATCTTCTTACTTTTACCAGTTGTGACCTCATCTCGATATCAACAAAGTTGTTCATCCTCATATTGAGCAGTCTTAATGCGCTCCACTAATGAAGATTTGGCTTGCACACAAGATAGCAATATCTCTGAACTTCCCACACTAAATCTGACACCTGTGCCCTCAAGTTTATGCATGTCTTTTGTGAAGTATCTTTTTTCAGGAACTATATGTCCTTAACTGCCCAAAGATTTCCTACTCAATGCATCAGCCACAACATTAGATTTTCCAGTATGATACAAAATAGCACAATCATAATCCTTAAGCAGCTCCATCCATCGCCGTTGCTGAAGATTCAGATCTCTCTGCTGAAAAACATATTTCAAACTTTTATGATTAGTATATATCTCACAAGTTTCACTGTATAGATAATGCCTCTAAATTTTAAGAGGAAATATCATTGCAGCCATCTCCAAATTATGTGTAGGATAATTTTGCTCGTGTCTCTTTAGCTGCCTTGAAGCATAGGTAATAACACGACCATTTTGCAGAAGAACACATCCTAAACCAACTCTCGAAGCATCACAAAATACCGTAAAACCCCCAGAACCTGATGGTAATGACAATATAGGTGTTGTTGTCAAACACATTTTGAGTTTCTGGAAGCTTTGCTCATATTCTTCTGTCTACTAAAATTTGGCATTTTTCTGTGTCAACTTAGTCAATGGAGATGATATTTTGGAGAAATCCTACACAAAACGCCTGTAGTAATTTTCCAAACCCTAAAAACTTTGAATTTCTGTAGGCGAAGTAGGTCTAGGCCATTTTTGCATAGCTTCTGTATTTTTGGAATCCACCTTGATCCCATATTTGGACACCACATGCCCCAAAAATGCTACTGAGTCTAGCCAAAATTCACACTTTGAGAACTTAGCATAAAGCTTATGTTCTCGCAAAGTCCGTAACACCTTCTTTAGATGATTTTCATGTTCTTCCCGGCTACGAGAGTATACCAAGATATCATCAATAAACACTATCACAAACCTATCTAGAAACGGCCTGAACACTCTATTCATTAAATCCATGAATACAACCGGAGCGTTATTTAATCCAAACGGCATCAGAAGGAAATCATAGTGCCCATATCGACTTCTGAATGCTGTCTTGGAAACATCATCCTCCCTGATTGTGAGTTGATGATAAACAAATCGAAGATAAATCTTTGAAAAGTGGACAACCCCCTATAATTGATCAAATAGGTCTTCTATACGAGGCAAAAGATACTTATTACATATTGTTACCTTGTTCAACTGTCTATAGTCGATGCACATTCTTAGAGACCCATCTTTCTTCTTTACAAATAATACTGGTGCACCCCATCGAGATATACTTGGTCGGATAAAAATCTTATCAAGTAAGTCTTGCAACTGTTGATTTAGCTCCTTCGTTCTGCTGGTGCCATACGATATTGGGGTATGGATATTGGCAATGTATTAGGAGCCAAATCAATATCGAAGTCTATCTCTCGTATAGGAGGTAATCCAGGCAAATCCTCAGGAAATACATCAGAAAATTCATTCACAACTGGTATCTTCTCCAAACTACGTTATCTTTTTTGTTGTATCACTTACCATAGCTAAAAGACCCATACAACCTTTCTGTAGTAATCTCTGAGCCTTCACAAAGTATATGATATTTCCAACCTGAGGGACATGACCCTCTTTTAATACAAAAATAGGCTCATTGGGTATTTCGAATTTGACTATCATTGCATGACAATCAACAGTAGCATATCAAAGAGATAGCCAATTCATGCCCACAACACATCAAAGTCAATCATATCAAGTACAATTAGGATAGCTAGGGTATCCCTACCCTCAACTCTAATCTGACAATCACGATACTCATATTTAATAAAAAAGAATCTCACATAGGAGTAGAAATAAGAAAATGATGATTCAATATCTATGGTTGTCTACCAAATCTCAAAGCAAAGTATGATGACACATAGGATTGGGTAGATCCTGGATCAATCAAAGCATGTTAATCAAAGGAACAAACTGAAAGAATACATGTAACCACCACATTTGAGGCCTGGACATCCTGTCTAGTAAGTGGAAAAACTCTTGATTGACCTCTATTATCATTCCTTTGTCCTTGATTTCCAGTGAAACGAGCACCTCCACCTCGATTTTCTGTACCAGTATTACTTGAACTGTTATGATGGTCTGAGTAGGTGTAGCTAGCTGAGAAGAAGTCTGAATGGGGTTTCTCGGAGGTTGAGGGCATTCGCTAATGCGATGCCCCAAATGACCACACTGAAAGCACCCTTCGGTCAAAACGCGACACTGGACTGCATGTGATTTACCACAAGTCTGGCATGATAGGGCAGTGACATACATTTGCCCAAAATTATGATGTCCTTGTGAAGATGATTGTCCTTGAAAACCCTGTCTGTGAGGTGGCTTGTAGGTGGGCTGTGAAACTGTATCCAACCCTGTCTAAGAGCCCTGTTGTTGTCTTTCCTGATTCCCAGTTTTGTGATTTTCACTCAAGTCGCCGCTGTAAGATCCCCATATCTAGGCCTTCTTATGTACATCATAGGTTGCATGCTCCTCTCGACCCTTGTCTTCAATCTTTCTAGATAGATCAACTACTTCTGAATAAGTCATAGTACTCATATTTGGGGCTAGGGCATTGAATAGAGAACTAACCAACCCATGCACGAACCTCTGAACTCTATCTTCTTCAGTAGGTACCAACAAAGGATCATATCTAGCAAACTTACAGAATGTGGCATTATAAGTTGCCACATCCATATTTGGAGTCTGTACCAACCTCTCAAATTGTGTTGCATACTTATGTCTCTGACTGTTAGGAAGGAAATTATCCATGAACAACTTAGTGAATTCATCCCATTTCGGTGGTGTCGCCCCAGTAGGTCGACCTAGCAATACAATCTCATACCAAGTGTTAGCCATGTCCTCTAGTTTGTATGCTGCCAGCTCCACCGATCTTTCACTGCAACATCCTAGATCTTGAAGGGCCTGGAATGTCCCATCCAAGAAGCATTGAGGATCCGCTGAACTATCAGAACTGGTGAATTTTGGTGATTTCAATTTCAAGAAATCCTCCAAGGCTACCTCTTTATTCCCAAAAGTATAAGTCCGTGCAGGTGTCTGAAGTGGTGCATGTGTCTGAGTAATAGCATCATTACAGTGACCATCCCTCTCATGTCTATCCATTCTATTGACCAAACTCTCTATGGCTTTCTGCATAGAGGCAAGTACCTCAGCAGTAGCATTCTCCTGCGATGTTGGAGGTGGACTAGCGCTTCTTTCTGGAGTGAACTCCCTTGAAGTCCTAGTGGTGGTATTGAGGTTCCCTGTGGTGGCATTATGGCCCTCTCCTCGACCAGTTCTGCGAGCCTTGTCCCTCCCCCAAGTTGAGGAAGTTGGCTGTCTGGATAAAGTGACATTAGGTGCCTCAAGAATACCTGTTGTAGCTCTATCATTAGATAATCGAGTTCGAGCCATCTCTTTAACAGAAATGAATAATGTTAGATTAATATAGTTGGATCTAAATGTTACACACATATGCAGGAAAGTGAAACAAAAAAACCCAGACACATCCTATCATGTCCTCGCAGAATCACGATTATAGAAATGGCTGACAACCTAACCATAATTGAGATTCTACTAATGTAACACCTCGTATCCAAAACAGACCAAAAACCAGTTTTTTAGAAAACCCTATAGGTGTAACCAACGTGGTCATTGACGGACCGTAGCCTGACCCACGTTTCATCCTGCACATCCGTCAATGGGGTCAGAAACCCCCAAAATATCAGCCCAGGAAAATTTGGTTAAGTCCTCATCGACGGACGGAACTACGGTCCATAGGTCAGACTACGATCCGTAATCTGTGACCGTTGATCGACACCCCATTCACCCACTCTCTGACAAGAACCACGATTGACCAGCACGGTCCGTTGGTGGGAATTAGCAGACAGTTGGGGGAAATGCAGTTGGGTCAACTTCAAATGATCATAACTCTTAGCAAAAAATGAATTAGGTGTCCCATGAAATACCAAAAGATATATAATTGATTTACTTTCCATAGCCACCGACCTTGCTAAACCTAGAGCTCCGAGTAAAAAGTTATTCCTGTTTTAGTAAAGGCCTGTCGAACAAACCCAATCTATGGACCAAACGACAGACCGTCGATTGAACGATGGACCGTCTGTCCAAGTTGTCATTTGGTCCGACAGCAACTTACTCAGGGGTCTTTTGGTCTTTTCCCACTTCGTTTAAACTTTAAGATACGTCATTTTGACCCTAAATCATCAGATTTTAGTCAGTTTAAGTCTAGAAACATAACTAAAACTTACCTAAGTCAAATCATTAATCAAAACTTAGAAAAATTAGAAGCAAGAAAGGAGAAAAATGTCAAGAACCCTAGTTCAAGAACGCAGCAAGGTTCCAGCAGTTCCAGCCTCAAAACCTAAGTGTTTTTTCGTGAATTCGTCACCAGGTATGTGGGATGTCACTAGTGCGTATCTTTACCCCATTGGGTCCTCTCGATGGGGCCTATAGATCGGACTCCACATTTAGCTCATGTGGTTTTATTATCGGTTATTAGTAGCTCCCACGGTTCAGTCAGACTCTATTGCATTGACCATTTATCAGTACATTCAGTAGTCAGTTTTACCATGTTATAAATTGGTCATTGCATTCAGTTAGCTCAGAATTCTCTATATCATGTTTAGATTATTATACTTGTTTTTGTGCTTGTTCAGTTATGTTTTGTTTCAGTTTTATTCTATTCTACATGGTCACTACCCTTTAAGTACTGACGCATACGTGCGCTACATCTTTTCGTGATGTAGGTTCAGGTTCTCAGCATCCAGATCACGCATAGATTGATTTTCTATCTACAGTTCAGCAGATTCAATGGTGAGTCCTCATTATCCGAGGACAAAAGTCATGAGTTTCATTTCAGTCTTTTGGTCATTTAGTTTCAGTTTTTTCTAGATTTAGCTGGGGCTTGTCCCAGTATTTCTAGTCCAGTTTAGAGGCTATTTTCAGACATAGTTAGTTTCAGCTTAATAGTGAGTTAATATTTTCTTTGTAGTAAGACCATCAGTACTTCATTTATCTCAGTTATAGTATATAGGTATTCCACATCTTTTCATACTAAATTACGAATTTGCTTCCGCATTCAGTTTATTATATTTAGTATGATCATGATCATACCAGCAGGGTTAGCTTGGGGTCACTTATGGTCCTAGGTTCCATTTTCGCGTCTCAGGAGCTTGGGGCATGACAACTACTAACGTGTCCTCCATAAGTCATAAGAATAATCTAGCGCTCTGATACCAACTTTGTCACGACTCAATTAAGGATCATGACCGGCGCAAAAGGGGAAAATCCCAAAGCAAGCCTTATCAGGATTTTACATAAAATCGGGCAGAGTTTCCTTTGTTTTTATGCCTATCCTAAATTTTCCCTATCTCAGACATCCATAACACACCTAATAACAACTATAAACCACAACATAATATCTATCGATGATCTAATTGTCACGCAAATAAACCAATTCATCTACAAATATGAAAAAAGGTTCAAACTAGTCACTTGACTACAATTCAAAAGAATATCTTGACTCTAAATAAGAACTGACAAATGGAGCGACTCTAAGAGTTTAAAGAAACTAAATAAACATAGCAAATCAAATGTTCTTTCGCCATGCGAAGCAATGCAGGGCTCACCAGATGCAACCAAATCTCACTATCTAGTTAATGATAACCTCCTCAATACCACCTGAATGTTCTCTAAAAAAACAATTAGCGAGGAGTGAGACGCTAGCTCAGTGAGTAATAATATTAAACCACAACCATTTTACCGAGGGAAAAATAAAAAATATGCTAGTGTAATAGTCATAATGATGAAATAATGCTCTTTAAAAAACAATAACAATATTCAGTCTTATATACCTCATATAAGAATAATCAGTGTAAATACATAATAGCAAACACAGAAAAAGAACCATTTCATATCAAATCTTATTTCTGGGAGGTTTCCAAGGATGAATCATGTAATCAGAGTGGCCTTCTCTTTAAGAAGTGATCAATAACGGTGAACTCCTCGTAACGGAGTTAAATATTTATATCAGTAGATCCATACTCAAGGGATATCTGTAATAGAATAGTAGTTCCACATCCCACTAGCAAGGGCTTTATCAAAAATCAGTAACTACAAGGTGCACCAGGTATAACGATCCCGCCGTTAGCTACGAGATTCATCAAGGTTTACTCCCATTTATATTATTCTTGTAATCAGTAAAAGCATTTCAAAATTTAACGGGGCATTTAAATCTTATCAAATTATATCATTTCAAAGTTCAACCATCACCTGTCAAAATACTATTTCTCAAATAAGTGTAAAACCTTTTTAATAACAGAAATCATATCTTGTAAGAATGAGACCATCTCAAATAAAATAATCTTTTCAGTATCATATCCAGTAATATCATATCCAGTAAGAGACTTGTTCCACATGCAAATTCAAAACGTTCAGTAACACATATACTTTATAGACTATGTGAAAATCATGCAAATTGTAAAGCATCAATTGTGGTAAGATTACTATTCACAGTACTTGTATTTTAACACCAAGCTCTTCACTTGAATGGTTCGAATGAATTCCTTTGGTCAAACTATAAACAGATTCATAGCAATTTCGTGTTAACTCCTTCGTTTAGGTAATTCATACTACATCAACAAGAACCCAGTCCTAGAGGTTTCATGATTGATTCAAAATCTACCCAATCACTTAATTAGTGCTTTAATCACACAAAATAGTATCTTCTTGGTCAATTCAAACTGTAAAAAGATCAACATAACCTTGCTGCCTAACTACTTTTATTGCATATAAGCCCAATACCAAAGTTTCTTGTTCAAATCATTGACTATATTAACTTGGTTCATAAGAATGAAATAAATTTCCTCTATTTCTGCTAAACCCATGTTTCTCAACTTCCCATTTTTCAATCTTATAGTCATGGAAGATAAGAATTCAACCTGTAAACTAAGTTAAGAAACATACATTCTTTTCCTTCTTCTTCTTCCACTTCTCTCTTTAGTTTGAAAACTGTGGCTTTAAATTTCTTATTTATTTTCTCCTTGCTCACCGTAGAAACAGAAGAGTCCTATATATATATATATATATATATATATATATATATATATATATATATTTTATCACTGAAGTTGCAAAAAAATATGCTGCTTCTGTTAGGGCTTTCAGCCTTTTTTTAAAAAAAAATCATATTGTTGTTTATAGCTAAATGACATATATGCCCTTATTTTAATATAGGGTATTACAACTCCTTCGGGAAATACTAGTTCTGATGAAACCCTTTTAGAAGGTATTTCTACTACTCTTTCAATTCCTTAAGCTCAGCTGGAGCTATTTGTAAGGACAAAATTAAATAGGGTGGGAATCTTCAAGGAGATCAATTTCGAAGTCAATTTCCCTTTCAAGAAGGTTTTAGGAATATCTTCTGAAAACACTTCTGGAAACTCATTAGCTATTAGGACTAACTCAAAAGTTGGGGTTTCGGAGCTTAAATTCTCAACCCTTACTAGAAGGTAGATATAATCCTTAGAGATCATCTCTCTGGCCTTAAGGGAAGAGATAAATCAACCCATAAGTATTGAGTTTGTACCTTTCCGTTATTTGATTGGCTCATTTGGAAACTGAAAACGAATGATCCTAGTTTCATAATCGACTGAGGCATAATAAAAGTGTAACTAATCCTTGCCTAGAATGATATCGAAGCCTACTCTTTCTAACTTTGCAAGATATTTTGAGGTGACTTTTTGGGAGACTATTAAAGGTCAATTTATATATACCATATAGATAACTAGGTCACAAACTGGAGTAGAGATCGAGAAGGGTTCGGAGAGAGTTCTGGACTAACACCGAAGTGTACTACTATATATTGAATTACAGAGGAAAGAGTAGCCCCTGTATCTAAAAATGCATGAGCATATAAATGAAAGACTCACAATGTGCAAGTAACCATATTAGGAGAATCTTTCTAATCCTGGAGAGCATACAACCTGGAGAGCATACAACCTAGAGAGCATACAACTTGTTCTAGCGCTTACCACAATATGTATCAGATGAGTTACCATATTGAGTCGAGCGACCTACTGGTGCTAATGAAGTTGTAGATTGAACCCTACCATTGTTACCTTCTTACCCTATTTTAAAGAAGGGAAATCCCTCAACCACACCCAAAACATCCATCTTTCCCCGCAAGACGCTCGCCTGGATGGTTTTTACCACACTTTGGAAAAGTTGGATAGGTCTTAGTAAGGGAAACACTTCCCTTTGGACAAGTTGGGTAGGTTCTTACCTTTTTTATCCTGACAATACCCAGAGGAGGGAACACTAGTTGATGAAGGTGCTATAGCAAAAGATTTTTGTAGACACTGCGAGCAATTTCGACCACCCATTTTTTGTTAAGAATACTCATAGTTTCCTATACTATATTTTTTGTTCTTCTTAGCCCGTTCCTTAAGCTTATCTCCCTCAACCTGTTGAGCATGAGTCATGGGCCTAGAGATTTTCATATCTTCCAGCAACATAGAATTTATGCACTTTGTTCTCACCAAGTCACATACCCCAAATAGAAACTTACTCATTTGTGCCCTTGAATAGGCAACCATAGGTGGAGCATACCTAGAGAGTTGGGTGAAGTTAAGTCCATACTCTTGGACCTATACGGAACCTTTTATCAAATTCATAAATTCATGAGTCTTAGCCTTCATCAGCTATCTTAGGAAGAACTTGTCAAAAAAACTCAAGTACAACATTCCCAAGTCACATGGGTGACATTCTCGCCCCTATTGTCTTTCCACAGTGTAAACCATATGTGAGCCACATTTTTAAGCTGGTAAAACGCCAACTCTTCACTTTCATTTACTGTCACTTGCATCAATCCAAATTTTTTCTTGACCTCATCAATGAAGTTTTAGGGATCCTCACAAACATGAGAACCTAGAAACACGGGTGGGTTCATCTTAACAAAATCAGAGATCTTAGTTGTCACTGATCCACCACTAGCATTTGCATGAACTGTAACCTGTTGATTATTCTTTTAAGCTACACTCTAGGCAAAATTTGAATTACATTACGAAACTGCATTTGAAACCTCATGATCTGGGACTAGAGGAGTTTCAATAAAGTTAAGGGCATTAGCATTCATAGGGTAAACTCTGCGATGAGGCATGATTTGAAAACGCATAACGATAGATTGAAAGAGCGATCATACCAACATATGATAAAAATATCAAGAAACTAAAGTTTTTCCTAAAATACTTGGTAGCCTCCCCCTCAAAGGTATGGCGCACTACACACTCATGAAAGGGGCTCTACTTAATGCGGCATTTTGGACATCGTAGGACTCTTGAACCTAGTCATGGGATACCAAGTTTTTCACACCCTGAAGAACCCAAAGCCATGAACACAAGACCTAGGATCACGAGTGACCCTAATCTATTGCTGGTGGCATATCATAAGGATACTAAGATAACTAAAATGAGATAATTCTGTGTGAAATCTTAAAACATGACATAAAGGGGAAATGATGGGGAATACCCATTCTAAATCTGAATATATAAAACTAGTTTAATGACAACTGAAAGATCAAACACAACTAAAACTGAATATAACTATATATGAATAAAAGCCTCTAACTGACTAAAGCATGCCGAACTAAATCTAGCAATACCGAAACTAAAAGACTGGAAATAGAAAGATAACATGTCAATCATCCTAGAAGAATGAGGACTCACCACTGATGTTGTTGAACTGGAGATCGGGAACAGATCTATGTGTGATCTAAGTGCTGAGGACCTCAACCTACATCACGGGTGGGTGGATCTGTTCTTGAACACCGGGGAAATGTTCTATGAAAAAGAAGTGATTCAGTTTTATGTTAACTTGACTATATATGTTGGAAAATATTTTGGTTACTTCGTATATAAATTGTGAGGACTTAGTCTTTAATAAGGTTCGTCTAAGTGAGATCTTTCAAATACCTTCTACTGGATTGGCTGAGTATAACTGGTCAAAAGATGCCAATTGTGTGTTCACCTCTAAATTCTCGCAGGAAAAGGTCATTGTTTGTCCTAGAAAAGTGTTAAAAGGGGATACACCACCCTTTTAGAAACTAATGTTTGAAGTGGTCCATAAGGGTATACTACCTAGGGGTGAAAGACGCCATGAGGCCTCTTTTAGTGATATGGGCATTGACATGCCTTCAAAAACATGGAAGATATTGATTGTCCCTCTTTAATGGTCTAGCTCATGGCCTGAGTTATTGATCCCAAAAACGATACCAGAAAGTCTGTCTATTTCTAATCTAGAAAAAAAAAAGAAAAAGTGTGTGTGTGTGTTAAAGAGAGAGAGAGAGAGAATCATAGTGAAGGCCAAAGTGTTCAAGAAGTAGAAATGGAAGAATTCTAGAGTTAGAATTACTTTCGAATAGTTGAGTCACATTGACCTGTCCTTGGATCAGTATTTGTGAGAGTTTAGAGAGTTTGTGAGGATTGTAAACAAGAAGTGAGTTTGACTTCTTGGGGGTTAGAATTAAGAGTTGAGAGTCTGTGTACACAAGAAGCGAGTTTGACTTCTTGGAGAGTTAAGAGTTTTCAGTTATAATTGATCGAAAATGATAGAAGTTTTAAGTTAGATTCATTGAATTAACTGAGTTGTAAATCTTGAATTAATAACAAAATTTTGGTGTGGTTTTTCCCTTCATTGAGTTAGGAAGGTTTCCACGATATATTGGTGTTATTGTTCATTAACGTATGTATCTTGTGTGAATTATTCAAGAATATGGTTCTTGAGTGTTGGGTAAGGTTTCTTCACCTTGTTAGATTTTGAATGTGGCAGCGTCTATCCTTAAGGAAATAATGTCACTTACACTCTGAAGATATTCTCGTTGAACAAACTGATGGGATATGATAATGATACTGTCACGATCCAGAAATGGACATGATGACACCTGCCTATTCCCACAAATACAAGTCAGCGTCAACCTAACAAAAAGAAAGAAATGCAGAAAATAGTACCGAAATAACAAGACGAAGGCAAAAAATTTATTCATTGTAAACAACATCCGAAAACCTGGTTGTCACATGTACAAGGCATTAATGAAAATACATAATTCAAAGATAACTACAAGTCTCAGTTTTTTTTCTCAAGTAAAACAAAGATTAAAAGAAAAAGGAAAAGAGGGCCCGCCAGGATAACAAGTAGCTACCTCTCAAATCCTTTAACGAGACTTGACTGTCATGAGATAAAGAAGAAGATCACACGAGTCAAGACTCGGAACCTAAACATGGTTGAAGTAAGGGGTGAGTACCAACAACACAGTACCCAACAAGAGACCTGTAAAACAAAGAAACTAGCTAGAAATCGAATACTTCTTATGCTCCAATTGAACCTCCTTAAATTACAATCTGCACATATGTAACACCTCGAAAATCCAAGACGTGTCTTAAAGCCTAACATAGGTGTCATGAGGTCTATACACTGTTTTTAAGTCTATTTTAATGAATATAGGTCATTTAGGAAGTCTAGAAACCAAAACGTCCAAGAACATTCATGACGTTCGGAAATTTGGTACAAAAAGGTGCTAGTGTGCCTTAACCTTTTTGACTAGCTTTTAGGAGTCGGAAATTCATGAAATAGATTGGATTGGTGTAAAACCTATATTAAAGTCGATTAATGGTCAAAACGTCTGGGTATGACTCCCCAAGGACAAACCAAGGGCCCTTGAGGAGGACCCTTACACGTTGGAGGCAACACTGCCTTGGCACTGTGCACCAACGAAACCCAACCAACGGCTCGTGTGTAGATCGACGGGGTGTCGATGCCAACCGTAGACCAACACTTAGTCTAAATTTTGAGCCCTCACCTGCACAAGTATCTGACAAGAACTACGGATGTGCAGCACGGAGGAGGCCTGTCTCGTCAACTGACCCACGATCCGTCGATCGTGGTGTCGTCGATTGCACTGCATTTTCTTGCACGTTTTTAACTTAGTCCTAACTAATTAATTATGGGGTTTTGTGTTTAGTTAGGCATTAAGGTAAGACTAATTAAGTCATTTAACCCCCATATAAAGACCCCAACCCCAATTAGTCTAAACATAACTCTCAAAACAAATCCTCTTCCTTCTCTCTTCTTTCTCTCTCTATTGGAAGACACCATTGAAGATAATCTAGGGGAGGGATTTGGGGGCTGAAAAGGGACAATTTCACCATCAATCTTCATTAAACGTTGAGGTAGGGGATCTATTCACCTTTGAGACTTCTTTCCTCAAAGGGTTCATTCAAAGTATTTCTAAAAAGTTGAGTTTTCAAGTGGGTTTCATCTAATCTCAAAATTTATGTTGTGAACTAAGTTGTTTATGATTTATTTAGGATATAATGGATAGATTAACTTGTATTTTAACTTGACTATGATAATTATTGATGGTTTGGTCTAAATTGTAGAACATGATCCTCAACTCTTAACCCTAGGTTGTGATGTTGACATGTATTGTATAATGATCATTCAATTGACTTGGTTATTGATTAAATTACTATCATATGATCTTATTATGAATATATTAAGATGAATTATTGGTTTATCATGATAGTTCTTGAGATGTTGATTCAGGTTATGAAGTATATTGTGAAATTGACCTAAGTATATTGTCTTAAGCTATTATCTAGTGTTGAATTGTGTTATAGTGATGCAATTGGCCTTGTTATTCTATTGGTTATCATTGTGTGATGATGTTACTCCCCTAATTGTCTTGAGTTATGCGTTGATGGTAAGACAGTCATGATGAACTATGAAGAAGACTTGGTAAGTCTTGTGATCCCTATGAAGAAGACTTGGTAAGTCTTGTGATCCCTATACTTTACTTCAAACTATGGTTAATTGTGATTAAGTCATGATGTTGTGTTGGAGTATGCCTTGTTTAGGATTGATATGGTGGTATGATGTTGAATTGAATTGACTATGGTTTTGAGGTTGTTTAAGATGAAATGTTATAAGGATGTTGATGACTACCAATGTGCCTTATTATGAATGAATATGTAAATATGGTAACCTCACTTATATGAATTGAGATGAAAGGACTATACTCATGCAATTCTTATTGAGCTATGATGATGATTATACAAGCGCTAGACCCTATGACAGAAACTAAGTTATAATTGAATAATAAAGACACTAAAGATATTTCAATAAAGGGACTTAGCTTAGCATCGAGTGAACTTGACAATGGGAGGTGATGACTTTCCGTAGAGGAAGAGTTACCTTATAGTTCTATATGTGATGTCGACTCCCCTCTGAGGGATACCCATTTAATGGATTCCCATGAGAGGAGGCCCCAATTACCAAGTGGTGTGTAGAGAGATATACCTATCTCTTAGTTCTTGAACTATGTTGCCCCCATAGGAAGACTAGATAGTGAATCCACCTAGAAAACTATGTTTATGTTTTGTTTAACTTTGGCCGGTAGACCACCTTCCATCGGTGTATGGTTTTACAACACCGGATTCCACACTTAGCTCTTGTGGTCTATGTCGGTTAAGGCAAGTGTTCCCTAAATTAAAATGAACAAATGAAGATAAACTAAATAAGGTGACTTTGAGAGGTTTGACTTATCCTAGGTACGGGTATGGGACTCTACCTATGCCTTGCACTAGTTTGCCTTGATGGAAGCTTTAGAAGGTTGATATTATGTATGTATATGATAATGAATGCAAAAGATAATAGTATGATGACTTTACATGTAAATAATATTATATGGTGATTGATACTCTCATGAACATGTAATTGGTCTATGTTGTTAAAAGCATGATGTTATATATATCCTTAAAAGGTTATGTTATGTGAAGTTGAATATTAGTCATGATTCTTGTTGGGTCACTTGATTGAGTAAGGTTTTGGGGCTTTGCTTGGTTATTGCACTTGTTGGCTTTATGAGGATTCATGGGTTGTAGTCTTGCTTTATTATGATATGATGAACTCGTATCCATGCTTGTGATGTAATTACTTGATGGTAGGGTTATATTGGATTATGTGGTTAAAGTATGTTGACAAGTATGTTATTTTCTTTGACTTGATGAATATGCCTTCTTGAGTTGTATGTTTTCCTTGATGATGCATAAGGCTTTTCAAAGAGTAAAGTAGCATGTTTTAATAAAATGTCCTTTTTAGCATGATTTGACATTATATGTGCATATGATCTCATACTTAGTACAAGTGGCGTACTAACCCCATTTTCTCCATTTTCCCAAACATTTTAGGTTCCGTTCGTTGAAGGCTCATTCGATACGACTTGAAGAAGACTTGGATATTCTCTACCATCCAATTGGGTAGGTCCTCACTTTCCGAGGGCGATGCCAATATCGAGCTTATGTTGTTGTTTAGCTCTAAAGAATCTTATGTTCCTTTTATTTTCATTTGATTACGATTTGTATAAGCCTATATGTGACTTTTTTACATTGATGTAGGGCTATGCCCAAATTGCTATGATCGTTTAGATGGTTATGAGATGAGACAATCTTTAAGACTATGTTCTATCTTATATATATATTTATGTGAAATAAAAGTAGAAGCCTATGTAACCTTCCTATACGAAGGGTCTATGTATACTCGATATGAATAAATGATGTGTATGTAGAGGTCTATGTAAACCTCCAAGTAGAAGTAATGAAAAGTTTTAAATTTTCCGCTAAATTTGACCTATGAATGTAATGATGTAAACTAAGAGGCTAGTCTTAGTCCTCAAAGAGAACGACGACGCCGGTTACGTCTAGGGGGTAAACCCGGATGTGACAACATAAATCAGCCAAATCTAGAACTTGTAAAATACAAGGCTCACTAAGCCCAATATCCACAGTGTAATCTTCACAATTCAACAATTAAGCAAATCAAATAAGTCTATTCCAATGTCATGTATTTCAGTTACACATAACAAGTGCATCAATCACAATCACCAAGTAACTCACCCATAATCATAAAATACATCAAGTATCAATTATCAATCTCTTGCCAGAATCATTTCCCATCAACACAATATCACTACCTGAAACTATTTCTCATTGGTTTTATATCACATCACTAGCCGAAACCATTTTCCATAGGTTATATATATCACATCATTAGGCGCAGCCAATTCCATAGACTTTATATCACCTCACTAGCGGAAATAATTTTCCATCGTCTTTATATCACATCACTAGAAGGAACCATTTTCCATCAGATTTTTATCATATCACTAGCCGGAATCATTTCTGATCTTCTTTATATCACATCACTAGCCAGAACTATTTCCATCGAATTTATATTCACATCACTAGCCGAAACCATTTCTCATCGACTTTGTAACATTACCACATATGTCATTATGGTGTTCACAGTCAAGGCACACAAGGTATTCACACCATATGAAATAGAATACAATTAATACAATTTAAGTCTAGAATCATATCTATTTAGCCATCAATGTGCTTGATAAATACTTTCATCTACAATATGTGTAGTATACGGAAATAAATTGTCTATTAGAACTATTCATATTTAAATACTTTTAGAGAACATATATAACCAAAACAAATGTTTGTATCTGAAGCAGATATCACAAGTACACCTCAATTTATTGTTCCAACTGAGAAGGAGTTGTAGTCCCAAGCTCAACCTTTTCCATTTGAAACCGACAATATATGGAAAGGATTCGAGGTACCTTCAAAAAGCAAGTGAACCACATTCAACTAAACAAACTGAAACTAATAAATCATAAAGCAGAAGGTAGAGTGATATTACCAATTACAAAAATATTTTCTTATTCCAGGAAAACATTTAACAAATGAATAGTTTTGAGTCTATATTTCAACGTTTAATATCACTAATGGAGACAATGAAGAGATTCTATCTTAGTATGATCTTAACAAAAAGTTAAAGGGAAATGAAATAATGATAAAGTCATTATATAAGGATAGGCACCATTCACTATTTCTACTTGTTAGACTTAGGCTGGGATTTTGCACTATTATCAATATGTTTTCAAGTTGCACTCATTAAAAGACTATGGAAAAGTTTAGTAATCTAATTAACTCCACTTAGTTACTTATTTTTTTTGGTGAAAGCATATGTTATAGAAAGTCAAATTACATTAAATGAGTGAAAAGCAAGAGTTTGAAATCAAGAAAAGAAAATGAAATAATTATAACACATATGACAGAATGAAGGATCTTAGAATTACAATTGAATGAAACTTCCATTGTTTTCCATATTTCATGTTTGTATGTTCTTCAATATCACTCTAATGTTGTGAATCTTAAAAGAGAATTATACTCAAAACAAAACACAAACATAAAGTAAATTATAACAGTACCTGAAGGGAAAAAACAAATAAACCCAAAAATTTGAAGGAAAAGGCCAGAAATTTATGATCTAAACAAAATTTATCTCCAAAGTCGTTAAATGTGAAATTTCACCACCAAATTAACTCGAATCACCCTTCTCGCCACACTCCTGAACCGAATCCTCGAGAATGAGAGAGATAGAGGTTAGGAAAACATACGAATAAAAACATAGCAAATGTTTTCTGCCGATCAATAATGAGTGTGCTCCCCTATCTATCCCTCACTTAAATACCAAGCTTTTGTCGACAATAGGGTCTAAATCCTTGACGCACACTTAACTCACACATCACATATGTTGCACTCTTTTGCATCTACACCAAAGTGCTACGGGCAACTTCGAGACATTAAATGAGCCAATAAAAACAGAAACATGTAATTAACTAACAAAAATAGGACAAACATGATTTGTCTACCTGGAATACACAGACACAATACAAAGCAACAACCACTTCACATGCAAGACCCAGAGAATATAACCTTTTATAACTCTGTGGATAAAATGGCCATAAAAAACAGCTCTTGTGCAGTAGAACTAAAGGGCAAAGTGAACTTGCTAAGCCTTCCCATTACCATACCAAAGGCAAAAGGTATAATATCTATGTTTTCACAAGGAAAACGATCAAACTTTCACCCGTCTAGCGCTAGGCCATCTCATAGCACACATCTACATATTGATCTAGTACAAAAATGTCATGTCATCTTATACAAGACAATATCACAATAACAACCTTGAACTATATATCCATTCATTGCCAAAAAGTGCATCACATGTTCACCTACTACGCTAATACTAGAAGAGTAGATCTCATATATTCCCATCCTAGTAAAAGAAAACTAAGGTTCAGTAGCTATATCTATCGAATTTATAATTCAACTACTACTATTACAACCCAATCTGCTCACTGTCCATATTCCTCCATTTACGCATGTCTGCTAATTAAACAACATCAGAACAGGTTTAGGAATTCAACTGCTAAACACCCAAACCACAAAAAACACATCTCACACTCACTTAGCATGAAAATGCCTCTAGTAAAAAACTGGACTTCACTAAAATTTCAATTTAAACTTCAAATAATATCCAAGTCTTGTATCATCTCCAATAGAAACTTCAAACAAGTTTTCATTATGACATAGAAGCAAATTTAAATTGCCATCTAAAATGGACCGTATCGTACCAGCATAAAGCATGTTGATGCACTAAGTTTTTTTTTTTTTTTGGAATCAAATAACCTAAGCAATGTGTGCATTTCGAAATTGACTAATCATCAATTTAGCTTTTAATTTTATTTAGACAAACAATCTAAGTCGAAAGCGGCAAAAAGATTGACACATTATATAAACCCTAAAATGAAACCTATATAATACTATAATTTACATAACTCATGAGCGAATTTCACATATATATAAACACCATATACCTTGTAATCTCCCAGGTGGAATCTTAGGAAGATAGAGCGTGTGCAACATTAATACTATCTTGCAAAAGAGGTAAGAAAGTTGTTTCCAAAATATGTTCAACTCAAATAAGGCATATTTTCACAAATATATAGATGCAGACAATTCAAAATGAAGTTCTACATAAAGAGGAGCCAAAATTGGATACAAAAATTTGAATTCGGTACAATTAGAACAAAATCAAAACTCAACTGTTGATAAATGTTTCAAATTAAAACTTAAAAACGTCAGCCTAAAGAAGACGATAAACATAGATACACCGTTGAGAACTGCGGAATGTGCTTCTACTTCAATCTTTGTCTCATCTTTCAGCACTTCCTCTTCAACCTCCTCATACGCTTCTTCTTCCACTGTAGAAAAACAAAAAACAAACAGAATTACACAATTTAGCAAAAAAGACTAGCGGAATGAGTGAAAATGGACAAATATTGTACTACAAAATTCATGTTATCTTAACTCTCATTCTGAGTAAAATGACAAAATGCATGCATTAGGTGTGTATATTAGTAGTGCCTTGTTTGGTACACTCTATTGTGTATTAATTTGTGCATTATTAATGCCAAGGAATTCAAGGGATTATTAGTACATAGCATTTTAACACTTACATTAGATTAAATAATTACAAAATTACCCATAAAACCTTTTCATTTTCCTTGTTGTTATAAGCTTTTTTTTATTATTATTTGCTTTTTAGTGTCTTTTAGTTTGTTTGTGTCTTAATATGTTTTATGGCCTCTTTAGTATCTTTTTCTTTAAAAAATACTCTTATTTCAATATAATTTAATCAAAAAATATTTTATTGTGACGATAAATTTGATTTAAAATATTCTTTCCCACTTCTCACAAAAATATTTTGACGCAATAGGATGAGGAGGAATGAACTTTGTCGCAAAGAAAGTGGATAAATAAATAAACTGTGAAAGGCATTTTGTAACACATATTTTTTAATAGAAATTATGCAAGATTTGTTACTTCTAATACATCAAACCAAAAATGTATAATACATATTACTTGCATAACTAATGTAAGGATTATTAATGCAAGCACTACTAATGCAAGCATTACTAATGCACCTTATTTTGCATGTTCTTTTGCACTCTACAAAACGACCCCTAATATTGTAGTACATGAAAGAGAGTGCATAAAATAATGTAAGGTATAATCGATGTGACTCATATTAGATGATTTATTCAATAACAACATGGTGACTCGAAACACCAAACTCAATTTCGAGTGGTCAATGAAGAATTCCAAGTGACCTATGTGGGTTTTTTTCTCTAAATTGTTGGGGAAATATTAGAAAATTTCAAAATAATAATAATAAATAACTTTATTATTTTTCACAAAGTAATCGTGAAAATAAGATAAATACTACTACGAAGATATATAAATAATAAGCAACAAAATAGATAAATACTTGAGTCGTGTTGGGCATTGTCCTAAGAAACTATTTCAACGGTGTGAAATATATCTCCAAAATTAAACAAGCACTTCCCTATCTTAATAAATAGAGGTAGCAGAAATCAACAAATTAATTAACGTCAGAAAGTCATTAGAGAAAATAAAAGAATAACAAAGCCAAAATTTAATGAAATAAAAAAGGCAACAAAGAGAGGCAAAACGTGAGTGAAAGAGGGAGCAAGAAAGTGATTAGTATTTTTCCAAATGTAAATAATCAAATGGAGAGGAGAAATTTATAGGCTAGAAGATTGTTCAAAATCAGGACAAGTGTCCATGACACTTCACACTTGTCCAAAAAGGTGACACTTGGAGAAAGTTAACAATAAAAAAGCCAACACATTCTTATCAATTACCATCCTTTCCAAGTAAACAATTAACTTCTTAACTACACTTCATTTTATTAAATTTTGTCTTTTCAAATACTTTTCTAAAATAATCTTTTGAAATAAATAATTTGCTTACAATCCCCCACTTATTTCAAAAGATTTTATTAAAATTTAACTTGCTGAATTTTCAGGACAAAAATGCAATAGGTTTGGTGTCTTTCGAATTATGAACCAAATTTAGATCAATAAAATTTAAATTACTTAATTACTGGTGAAATATAATATTTCTATGAACCAAATAATTTTAGTTGTAAATCAGTGACTTTACCAGTCACATTTTGACCACAGAAATTTTGTTGTTCAACGCGGTTTTGCGCCTACAGGCCATGCGCGTTCTTGGTATTCATGAGAGCTCTAGAGAGTAGGCCAAAGTCTCACAGAAGAGGCCACAATCGAACTCCCATATAGCTTAATTCATCAAGTGTACACTGCTTTAAATACAACTTCCTTAATTAAGGACTATGAATTCATTAAGAGTTAATAACTCATCCCTCATTTTTTAGCAGCAGTTTCAAACACTCTTAGTTAGTGAGCAGAGCCAATATCGACTTGTTATTACCCATATGAACCTACTTCATGGGATCTCCAGTCACATAGGTTGGGTGTCCAAACTTTATTGGCTAATAATTGGCCTTAAACCCATTTCTATTGAGGCCTGAAGAATTAATTTTCTTTCCACGGGTTTCTTCAGTGAATCTGTAACACCCCGTATCCAAAACAGACCAAAAATCAGCTTTTCAGAAATCTACAGGTGCAATCGATGGTTACCATCGATGGACCGTAGCTTGACCCATGACTTGTGCTGCACATCTGCCGATTGTGACTGAAACTCCCCCAAGACGCAACCCAGAAAATTTTACTAAGTGTCGAACGATGGATGGACCTACGACCGTAGATCAGACTATGATATGTAGTCTGTGTCCGTCGATCCAGTCCCTATTTACCTATTCTCTGATAAGAACTACGATTGACCAGCATGGTTCGTAGATGTACCTATGGACCGTAGGTGGAAATTAAAAGACGTATAGGGGGAAAATGCAGTTGGGTCAACTTCAAATGATCATAACTCTTAGCACAAAATTAATTAGGTGTCCCATGACCTATGGAATGATGGATAATTGAATTAGCTTTTCATAGCCACCAACCTTGCTAAAATCAGACCTCTGAGTAAAAGGTTATGCACGTTTTAAAAAAAGCTTGTCGAGGAGACCCAACCTACGGACCGTCGATTGAACGATGGTCCGTCAGTCCAGGTCGTCGTTTGGCCCGACAACAATTAACTCAGGGGTCTTTTGGTCTTTTTCCACTTTGTTTAAACCCTAAGATACGTCATTTTGAACCTAAATCATCAGATTTTAGTCAGTTTAAGCCTAGAAACATAACTAAAACTTATCTAAGTCAAATCATTAAATTAAAATATAGAAAATTAGAAGCAAGAAAGGAGAAAAAGGTCAAGAACCCTAGTTCAAGAACGCAACAAGGTTCCAACAGTTCCAGCCCCGAAATCTGAATATTTCTCCATGAATTTCATCATCACGTATGTGGGATTTCACTAGTGGGTTCCTTTCACCCATTGGGTCCCTAGTTTTCAGTCAGTTCTTGATTCTCTTATAATGATTAAACCTAGGGTTTCTAGAATTACAGCAGATCATCATAAATTAGTTAAATATATGTTCCAAATCAGACTGTAAAGTTATTACTTAGTTTATCGCATGAATTTCAAAACCCTAGCTATGTATTTCTTTAGTTCTTCAATTACACATGCTAGGACAGATATTTCTTTACTTCTTCAATTACCCTAGCTAGGTTGAGTGTTGATGTAGCGAGATAAGGTTATAGCGTATGCTTCTAGACAACTTATGGTGCATGATAAGAACTATCCAACTCATGACCTCTAGCTTGAAGCAGTGGTGTTTGCACTCAAGATATGGAGACACTACTTGTATGGTGTTCATGTAGATGTGTTCACTGATCATAAGAGACTTCAGTATTTGTTCACCCAGAAAGAGTTGAATCTTCGCCAAAGGAGATGTCTTGAGTTCCTTAAGGATAATGATATGAGTGTGCATTATCATCCTGGTAAGGTGAATGTAGTAGCAGACTCTCTTAGCAGATTATCTATTTGTAGTGTAGCCCATGTTGAGGAAGAAAGGAAAGAGCTAGTGAAGGATGTTCACAGGCTTGCTCGCATGGGAGTTCGTTTATGAGCATATCAGACAGTGCTGTAACAGTTCAAAATGGGGTAAAATCTTCTTTGGTAGTGGAGGTTAAGGAAAAGCAAGACAGTGATCCAATCTTGGTTGAACTTAAGGGTGCAGTCCACAATCAAAGAGTGGAGGTTTTCTCCTAAGGGGGAGATGGTGTACTTCGCTACCAGGGTAGATTGTGTGTTCCTGATGTGGGCGGGTTAAGACAGCATATTCTTGCAGAAGTCCATAACTCCAGATATTCAATTCATCCAGGTGCCACTAAGATGTACCGCGATATGCGGGAAGTCTATTGGTGGAATGGCATGAAGAGGGATATAGCAGACTTTGTAAGTAAGTGCCCCAATTGCCAGCAAGTCAAGGTAGAACATCAAAAACCAGGAGATATAACTCAAGAGATTGATATTCCTACTTAGAAGTGGGAAATGATCAATATGGATTTTATCACAACGTTACCTCGTACTCGCAGACAGCATGACTCAATTTGGGTAATAGTTGATAGGATGACTAAGTCTTCTCGCTTTTTATCGATCAAGACTACAAATTCAACAGAAGACTATGCCAAGCTTTACATTAATGAAATTGTGAGGTTGCATGGGGTTCCTTTGTCTATTATCTCAGATAAAGGTCCTCAGTTTACCTCTCTTTTCTGGAAGTCATTTTAGAAGGGTCTTGGTACTCAAGTTAACCTTAGCACAACATTTCATCCACAGACGGATGGACAGGAAGAGCGTACCATTCAGACCCTGGAGGATATGTTGAGAGCTTGTGTGATCGATTTCAAAGGTAGTTGTGATGATCATCTTCCTCTTATTGAGTTCACCTATAACAATAGCTACCATTCCAGCATTCAGATGGCCCCTTATGAGGTACTATATGGCCGTAGATATAGATCTCCTGTTGGTTGGTTTGAAGTAGGTCAAGCAGCTTTCATAAGGCCAGATTCAGTCCTTTATGCTATAGAGAAAGTGCAACTCATTAGAGCTTAAGACAGCCCAGAGTCGTCAGAAATCTTACGCAGATGTAAGGAGAATGGAACTAGAGTTCCAAGTTGATGATTGAGTTTTCTTGAAAGTGTCACTATGAAAGGAGTGATGATATTTGGCAAGAAAGGAAAACTCAGTCCTAGATATGTAGACCCTTACAAGATCTTGAAAAGGGTTGGCAAGGTGGCATATGAGTTAGAGTTGCCAGCAGAATTAGCAGCAGTACATCCGGTCTTCCACATCTCAGTTTTGAAGAAGTACGTGGGTGATCCAGCCTCTATAGTGACATTAGAGAGTGTGGCGGTGAAAGATAATTTTTCTTATGAGGATGTACCAGTTGAGATTCTTGACCGTCAGGTTATAAGGTTGAGAAACAAAGAAGTCGCTTCATTCAAGGTTTTATGGAGGAGTCAGTCTATAGAGGGAGCTACTTGGAAAGCAGAAGTAGCCATGAAAGCCAAGTATCCTCACCTCTTTCCTTGCGATTCCACTCATGCTTGAGGTAATAGTTCCTTTTTAGTTTTTCAGTCTTTCATGCGTGAATTCAGTCTTAGAATCATGTTCCTCAGTTTGTACTTGCATTTTCAATGTATTTGCATGTTCTCGGAAGTCAATTCAGTCAGAAACTCAGTTCTCAGTGTTTAGTAGTAAGGATTGCAGCTCTCTCCCTCTATTTTAACTAGTTTAGTCTTCATTCGAGAACGAATATTCCCAAGGGGGAGATAATGTAACACCTCGTATCCAAAACAGACCAAAAATCAGTTTTTCAGAAATCTGCAAGTGCAATCGACAATTACCATCGACGGACCATAGCCTGACCAATGGCCCGTGCTGCACATCCGTCGATTGTGACTGAAACTCCCCCAAGACGCAACCTAGAAAATTTGACTTAAGTGTCAAACGACGGACGGACCTACTGTCCGTAGATTAGACTACGGTCCGTAGTCTGTGTTCATCGATCAAGGCCCCATTTACCGACTCTCTGACAAGAACCACGATTCACCAGCATGGTCCGTAGATGGACCTACGGACCGTAGGTGGAAATTAGCAGACAGTTAGGGGGGAAATTCAGTTGGGTCAACTTAAAATGATCATAACGCGTAGAACTAAATGAATTAGGTGCACCATGACCTATGGAATGATAGATAATTGAATTAGCTTTCCATATCCACCAACCATGCTAAATTCGGACCTTCGAGTAAAACGTTATACCTGTTTTAGTAAAGGCATGTCGAACAGACCAGATCTACGACCCAAACGATGGACCGTCGATTGAACGACGGCCCGTCAGTCGAGGTCGTCGTTTGGTCAGACAACAATTAACTCAAGGGTCTTTTGGTCTTTTTTCACTTCGTTTAAACCCTAAGATACGTCGCTTTGACCCTAAATTATCAGATTTTAGTCATTTTAAGCCTAGAAACATAACTAAAACTTACCTAAGTCAAATCATTAAATTAAAACTTAGAAAATATTAGAAGCAAGAAAGGAGAAAAGGTCAAGAACCCTAGTTCAAGAACGCAGCAAGGTTCCAGCCCCAAAATCTAAATATTTGTCCGTGAAGTTCATCACCAGGTATGTGAGATTTCACTAGTGGGTTCCTTTCACCCATTGGGTCCCTAGTTTACAATCAGTTCTTGATTCTCTTATCATGATTAAACCTAGGGTTTCTAGAATTACAGCAGCTCATCATAAATTAGTTAAATATATATTCCAAATCAGATTGTAAAGTTATTACTCAGTTTATCGCATGAATTTGAGAACCCTAGCTATGTATTTATTTAGTTCTTCATTTACACATGCTAGGTCAGATATTTCAGTTACTTCAGATATACATGCCTCGTTATAAATGCATAATTACCAGATTAATTATTTCATTCTCAGTTTGCATGTTACGTTTTGAGCTATCTAGTATTTACAGAAACTCAGTCATAATTAGTTAATTGCATAATTCATTGGGAGTAGCATAATATCGAGTTGGACTAGGGTTTAACGTACCCAATTAGTCCCAGAACTACTAGCCAAGTAGGTTGTAAGTCCCATCTGTGGGCAATCAGTTGAGTGATCACGCCAGCATGCCTTTATACCTCTGGCAGGGTATATTGGGTCCTCTCGATGAGGCGTATATATTGGACTCCACATTTAGCTCATGTGGTTTTATTATCGGTTATTAGTAGCTCCCACAGATCAGTCATACTCTAATGCAGTGACCATATTTATAGTTCAGTTATTACTCAGTCTCAGCATGTCATAAATTTGGTCATTTCATCAAGTTAGCTCAGAATTCAGTATATCATGTTCAGATTATTATACTTGATTTTGTGCTTGTTCTGTTATGTTTTATTTTACCTTTACTTTATCCAACATGTTTAGTAGCTTCAAGTACTGACATACACGTGCGCTACATCTTCTCGTGATGTAGGTTCAGGTTTTCAGCATGCAGATCACGCATAGATCAATTCTCGATCTCTAGTTCTGCAGATTCAATGGTGAGTCCTCATTCTCCGAGGACAAAAGTCATTAGTTCATTTCAGTCTTTTAGTCATTTAGTTTCAGTTTTTGCTAGACTTAGCTGGGGCTTGTCCCAGCATTTCTAGTCAGTTTAGAGGCTATTTTCAGACATAGTTAGTTTCAGCTTAGTATGAGTTAATATTTCCTTGGTATTAAACTCATTATTTTCAAATATCTCAGTTATAGAATATGGGTATTTCCCTTATTATACGTTTAAATTATGATTTAGCTTCCGCATCAGTTTATTATCTTTAGTATGCTCATGATCATGCCAGCAGGGTTAGCTTGGGATCACTTGTGGTCCGAGGTCTGTGTCTGCATCTTGGGGGTAGCTCGGGGCATGAAAAAACTTGGTATCAGAGCACTAGGTTCAAGACTCTTAGGATGTCTGAAAAGCCACACTAAGTAGTCCTTTTCATGGGTGTGAAGTGCACCACATCTAATGAGAGGGATGCTACAAAGTATTTTAGGAAAACTTCACTTTCTTATTACTCTTATCGTGCCTAAGGTATGATGTTATTCCACTCTAACTTGATGTTCTACGTTATAGACCATGCCTCCTCGTAGAGCAAACGCAGCTCCTCCGGTCCTAGATCAGGAAGTCTCCAATGTTGAGTTTAGAAATGCTATACAGATGTTGGCTCAGAGCATGACCAACCAGAACAATCAGGTTCAGGCTCCCGTGAATGAAAATGGTGGATCAACAATAGCAAGAGTCTGTGACTTTGTTAGGATGAATCCGCCTGAGTTCTTAGGATCACAAACTCATGAGGATCCTCAGAATTTCTTGGATGAGATCAAGAAGATCTTTGAGGTAATGCAAGTCACTGGGAATGATCGGGTTGAGTTGGCATCATACCAGTTGAAGGATGTTGCTCATATCTAGTACACTCAGTGGAAGAAAAATAGGGGTGCAAATGGAGCTCCTATTACTTGGGATTGCTTTAGTGAGACCTTTCTGAACAGGTTTTTCCCAATAGAGTTGAGAGAAGCAAAAGCCCAGGATGTCATGAACTTAAGGCAGGGTAACATGACGGTCCAATAGTATGGGATGAAGTTTAACCAACTCTCTAGGTATGCTCCTCACATGGTTGCTGACTCCAGGGCTGAGATGAATAAGTTCTTGTATGGAGTGTCAGATTTGGTGAAACTGAATGCAGAAGTGCTATTTTACTTGGAGATATAAATATCTTTAGGCTTACGACTCATGCTCATCAGGTTGAGGGTGATAAGCTTAGGGAACAGGCTAAGTAGACTAAGAAGGCTAGGACTGGGAACTATGACTATTCTCAGCAGAAATCGGGTGGTGGAAATCTCTTGCAGAGTCAGCAAAAGTTTTCAGCTCCAACCCCTTCGTCAGCTAGTGTTCCATCCTCCAAGAACAGGTATGACCAGAGGGTAGAGCACCAGGCTCTACGTCTCAGGGAAGTGTTTCAGGCACCAAGACTTACCCCACTTGCCCTAAGTGTGGTAAGAACAATCCGGGCGAGTGTCTCATAGGAAAAGAAAGATGCTTTGGGTGCGGTCAGTATGGTCACAGGATGAGGGATTGTCCTTCTAGACAGGTTCAAGGAGGTGGTAATGGTACAACTCAGTCTACAACTTCATCAGCACCAGCAAGTCGCCCGACGCAGCAGGGTAACTCATCTGGTACAGGTGATGGTCAACACCAGAACAGGTTATATGCTCTTCAGTATCGCCAGGATCACGAAGGTTCTCCTAATGTAGTTACTGGTACGTTACGAGTCTTTGACCTTGATGTTTATGCATTGTTATATCCAGGGGCTACTCTTTCCTTTGTAACTCCTTACATAGCAGTCCAATTCAGTGTTAGTCCAAAAACTCTCTCTGAACCTTTCTCAGTCTCCAATCCAGTCGTGACCCAGCTATAGCTAGATGGGTATACAAAAATTGCCCTATCAAAGTCTATCAGAAAGTCACCTCAGCAGATCTTGTAGAGTCAAAAATGGTAGACTTCGATGTCATTCTAGGCATGTATTGGTTACATTCCTGTTATGCCTCAGTCTATTGTAGAACGAGGATTGTTACCAATTTTATAATGGAAGGGTAGTAGCTTAGCGCCAATGGGTCGATTTAGTTCTTACCTTAAGGCCAGAAAGATGATAAGTAAGCGTTATATTTATCATCTAGTTTGGGTTAAGGATTCTAGCTCTGAAACCCCAACTCTTGAGTCAGTTCCAGTAGTCTATGAGTTTCCCGAAGTATTTCCACAAGATCTTCCTAGAGTCCCTCCCAAAAGGGAAATCGACTTTGGAATTGATCTCCTTCCAAATACCCAGCCTATTTCTATTCCTCCTTACAGAATGGCTCCAGCAGATCTTAAGAAATTGAAAGAGCAGTTGAAAGACCTTCTAGATAAGGGCTTCATCAGACCTAGTATTTCACCATGGGGTGCACTAGTGTTGTTCATAAAGAAGAAAGATGGTTCTCTCAGAATGTGCATTGACTATAAACAGTTCAAAAAGGTCACAATCAAGAATAAGTATCCCATCCCCAGGATTGATGACTTGTTTGACCAACTTTAGGGCGCTAGCCATTTCTCAAAGATAGACCTCATATCGGGTTATCATCATCTTAGAGTTAGAGATAGTGACATTCCAAAAACAGCCTTCAGAACTCGGTATGGTCATTATGAATATGTAGTTATGTTGTTTAGACTAACCAATTCTACTGCAACTTTCATGGATTTGATAAACAGAGTGTTCAAACAGTACTTGGACTTGTTCGTCATCGTCTTTATTGATGATATCCTTATTTACTCTAGGAATGAGGAAGAACATGTGAGTCATTTGAGAATTGTTCTACAGACTCTCAAAAATCGCAAGTTATTCGCTAGGTTTAGCAAATGTGAGTTCTGGTTGCAATCTGTTGCTTTCCTTGGTCACATTGTATCTAGCGAAGGGATATAAGTGGATTCACACAAGATAGAAGCAGTGAAACAATGGCCCAAACCTACCTCTACTACAGATATCAGAAGTTTCTTAGGTCTAGCGGGTTATTATAGAAGGTTCGTGGAAGGATTCTCATCCATAAACTCACCATTGACTAGGTTTACTCAGAAGATGGTCAAGTTTTAATGTTTAGATGATTCTGAGAAAAGCTTTGCAGAATTGAAAACTAGATTGACTACAACTCCTGTGTTGACTCTACCAGAGGGTTCAGATGGTTATGTGATATATTGTGATCCATCCAGAGTTGTCCTAGGTTGTGTTTTGATGTAGCGAGATAAGGTTATAGCGTATGCTTCTAGACAACTTATGGTGCATGATAAGAACTATCCAACTCATGACCTCTAGCTTGAAGCAGTGGTGTTTGCACTCAAGATATGGAGACACTACTTGTATGGTGTTCATGTAGATGTGTTCACTGATCATAAGAGACTTCAGTATGTGTTCGCCCAGAAAGAGTTGAATCTTCGCCAAAGGAGATGTCTTGAGTTCCTTAAGGATTATGATATGACTGTGCATTATCATCCTGGTAAGGCGAATGTAGTAGCAGACGCTCTTAGCAGATTATCTATTGGTAGTGTAGCCCATGTTGAGGAAGAAAGGAAAGAGCTAATGAAGGATGTTCACAGGCTTGCTCGCGTGGGAGTTCGTTTATGAGCATATCAGACAGTTTTGTAACAGTTCAAAATGGGGTAGAATCTTCTTTGGTAGTGGAGGTTAAGGAAAAGCAAGACAGTGATCCAATCTTGCTTGAACATAAGGGTGCAGTCCACAATCAAAAAGTGGAGGTTTTTTCTCCCAAGGGGGATATGGTGTACTTCGCTACCAGGGTATATTGTGTGTTCCTGATGTGGGCAAGTTAAGACAGCATATTCTTGCAGAAGTCCATAACTCCAGATATTCAATTCATCCAGGTGCCACTAAGATGTACCGCGATATGCGGGAAGTCTATTGGTGGAATGGCATGAAGAGGGATATAGCAGACTTTGTGTGTACGTGCCCCAATTGCCAGCAAGTCAAGGTAGAACATCAGAAACCAGGAGATATGACTCAAGAGATTGATATTCCTACTTGGAAGTGGGAAGTGATCAATATGGATTTCATCACAACGTTACCTCGTACTCGCAGACAGCATGACTCAATTTGGGTAATAGTTGATAGGATGACTAAGTCTTCTCGCTTATTATCGATCAAGACTACAGATTCTGCAGAAGACTATGCCAAGCTTTACATTAATGAAATTGTGAGGTTGCATGGGGTTCATTTGTCTATCATCTCAGATAGAGGTCCTCAGTTTACCTCTCTTTTCTGGAAGTTATTTCAGAAGGGTCTTGGTACTCAAGTTAACCTTAGCACAACATTTCATCCACAGACGGATGGACAGGAAGAGCGTACCATTCAGACCCTAGAGGACATGTTGAGAGCTTGTGTGATCGATTTCAAAGGTAGTTGTGATGATCATCTTCCTCTTATTGAGTTCACCTATAACAATAGCTACCATTCCAGCATTCAGATGGCCCCTTATGAGACACTGTGTGGGCATAGATATAGATCTCCTGTTGGTTGGTTTGAAGTAGGTCAAGCAGCTTTCATAGGGCCAGATTCAGTCCTTTATACTATAGAGAAAGTGCAACTCATTAGAGCTTAAGACAGCCGAGAGTCGTCAGAAATCTTACGCAGATGTAAGGAGAATGGAACTAGAGTTCCAAGTTGATGATTGAGTTTTCTTGAAAGTGTCACCTATGAAAGGAGTGATGATATTTGGCAAGAAAGGAAAACTCAGTCCTAGATATGTAGACCCTTAAAAGATCTTGAAAAGGGTTGGCAAGGTGGCATATGAGTTAGAGTTGCCAGCAGAATTAGCAGCAATACATCCGGTCTTCCACATCTCACAGTTGAAGAAGTGCGTGGGTGATCCAGCCTCTATAGTGACATTAGAGAGTGTGGCGGTGAAAGATAATCTTTCTTATGAGGATGTACCAGTTGAGATTCTTGACCGTCAGGTTAGAAAGGTTGAGAAACAAAGAAGTCGCTTCAGTCAAGGTTTTATGGAGGAGTCAGTCCGTAGAGGGAGCTACTTGGAAAGCAGAAGTAGCCATGAAAGACAAGTATCCTCACCTCTTTCCTTGTGATTCCACTCCTGCTTGAGGTAATAGTTCCTTTTTAGTTTTTCAGTCGTTCATGCGTGAATTCAGTCTTAGAATCATGTTCCCTCAGTTTGTACTTGCATTTTCAATGTATTTGCATGTTGTCGGAACTCAATTCAGTCAGAAACTCAGTTCTCAGTGTTTAGTAGTAAGGATTGCAGCTCTCTCCCTCTATTTCAGCTAGTTTAGTCTTCATTCGAGGACGAGTATTCCCAAGGGGGAGATAATGTAACACCTCGTATCCAAAATAGACCAAAAATCAGCTTTTCAAAAATCTACAGGTGCAATCGACAGTTACCATCGATGGACCGTAGCCTGACCAACGGCCCGTGCTGCACATCCGTCGATTGTGACTGAAACGCCGCCAAGACGCAGCCTAGAAAATTTGACTTAAGTGTCGAACGACGGATGGACTTATTGTCCGTAGATTAGACTACGGTCCGTAGTCTGTGTTCGTCGATCAAGGCCCCATTTACCCACTCTCTTACAAGAACCACGATTCACCAGCACGGTCCGTAGATGGACCTACGGACCGTAGGTGGAAATTAGCAGACAGTTAGGGGGAAAATGCAGTTGGGTCAACTTCAAATGATCATACTTCTTTGAACTAAAGAAATTAGGTGCCCCATGACCTATGGAATGATAGATAATTGAATTAGCTTTCCATATCCACCGACCATGCTAAATTCAGACCTTCGAGTAAAAAGTTATGCCCGTTTTAGTAAAGGCATGTCGAACAGACCAGACCTACGACCCAAACGACGGACCGTCGATTGAACGACGGCCTGTCAGTCGAGGTCGTCGTTTGGTCAGACAACAATTAACTCAAGGGTCTTTTGGTCTTTTCTCACTTCATTTAAACCCTAAGATACGTCGTTTTGACCCTAAATTATCAGATTTTAGTCAGTTTAAGCCTAGAAACATAACTAAAACTTACCTAAGTCAAATCATTAAATTAAAACTTAGAAAATTAGAAGCAAGAAAGGAGAAAAGGTCAAGAACCCTAGTTCAAGAACGCAGCAAGGTTCCAGCCGTTCCAGCCCCAAAATCTAAATATTTGTCCGTGAATTTCATCACCAGGTATGTGAGATTTCACTAGTGGGTTCCTTTCACCCATTGGGTCCCTAGTTTTCAGTCAGTTCTTGATTCTCTTATCATGATTAAACCTAGGGTTTCTAGAATTACAGCAGCTCATCATAAATTAGTTAAATATATGTTCCAAATCAGATTGTAAAGTTATTACTCAGTTTATCGCATGAATTTGAGAACCCTAGCTATGTATTTATTTAGTTCTTCATTTACACATGCTAGGTCAGATATTTTAGTTACTTCAGATATACATGCCTCGTTATAAGATTAATTGTTTCATTCTCAGTTTGCATGTTAAGTTTTGAGCTATCCAGTATTTACAGAAACTCAGTCATAATTAGTTAATTGCATAATTCATTGGGAGTAGCATAATACCGAGTTGGACTAGGGTTCAACGTACCCAATTAGTCCCAGAACTACTAGCCAAGTAGGTTGTAAGTCCCATCTGTGGGCAATCAGTTGAGTGATCACGCCAGCATGCCTTTATACCTCTGGCAGGGTATATTGGGTCCTCTCGATGGGGCGTATACATTGGACTCCACATTTAGCTCATGTGGTTTTATTATCGGTTATTAGTAGCTCCTACAGATCAGTCATACTCTAATGCAGTGACCATATTTACAGTTCAGTTATTACTCAGTCTCAGCATGTAATAAATTTGGTCATTTCATCAAGTTAGCTCAGAATTCAGTATATCATGTTCAAATTATTATACTTGCTTTTGTACTTGTTCTGTTATGTTTGATTTTACCTTTACTATATCCTACATGTTCAGTACCTTCAAGTACTGACACACACATGTGTTACATCTTCTCGTGATGTAGGTTCAGGTTCTCAGCATGCAGATCACGCATAGATCGATTCCTAATCTCTAGTTCTGCAGATTCAGTGGTGAGTCCTCATTCTCCGAGGAGAATAGTCATGAGTTCATTTAAGTCTTTTAGTCATTTAGTTTCAGTTTTTTCTAGACTTAGTTGGGGCTTGTCCCAGCATTTCTAGTCAGTTTAGAGTCTATTTTCAGACATAATTAGTTTTAGCTTAGTATTGAGTTAATATTTCCTTTGTATTAAACTCATTGTTTTCAAATATCTCAGTTATAGAATATGGGTATTCCCCATCTTTTCAGTTTAAATTATGATTTAGCTTATGGATTCAGTTCATTATTTTTAGTATGCTCATGAGCATGTCAGCAAGGTTAGCTTGGGATCACTTGTGGTCCTAGGTTACGTGTGCGTGTCTCGGGGGTAGCTCGGAGCATGACAGTATTGGCCGAATTCAATTCTGACTTCACATAATCAATTGCAATTATTCAATTTTTCAGTAGCTTCTTAACGACATCATGCCTCAGTACATGTGTCTGATTTTAGAACTGTAAGATTCATTATTCGCAATATTGATTGCGCCTTCACAATCCAGTGTATAAACACATGAGACAATTAATACTTATCAAAGGGAACAATAATTCATCCTTATCAAAGGGATCAATAATTTATCCTTTATCGAAGGGATATTCTCTAAAAAAAATTTTTAGTCATTCAGCTTCAGAACCTGCCAGCTCTAGAGCTACAAACTCTGACTCCATAGTCGATCTAGCAATGATCGTCTCTTTAGCTAATTTCTAGGATATTTCACCACCACCTAAGGTGAGCACATATCCACTAGTAGATTTTGTCTCATCTGAATCAGAGACCCAGACTGCATCACAATACCCTTCTAAAGTAGAAAGAAATCACTATACATGATACCATAATTCATGATTCCTCTCAAATATTTCATTAGTCTATTCAACACAAACTAATGCTCATAATTGGGATTATGAGTATATCTACTCAATCTACAAACAACATAGGCAATATCAAGCCTAGTAAAATTTATCAAATGCAATAGACTCCAATAATTTGAGCATATTTAGACTCAGCAACTGGGTCAACATAAATTTAGAGTTAGTATCATAAGAAATGGCTACATGTGTCACCTCAAACCATTCAAATCTTTCAAAAAGTCTTTACACATAATGTTCTTGTGACAACATTATACCATTTTCATTACTTATTACCTTAACTCCCAAAATCATATTTACTTCACCAAAATCTTTCATATCAAAATTAGTAGACAAATATCGATACTATTCATAATATTTAGACTTGTACCAAATACTAACATCTTATCAACATATAAGTATATTAGCACATAATCATTGTCTACGTATCTATCCACTTTGATAAAAGAGAAAGTTGTCTTTCAATAAGACTTGATCTAATTTTTCATGCCACTGTTAGGAGCTTGTTTTGGTCCATAAAGAGTTTTAATTAACTTACAAACTTTATTTCTTGTCCAAGAATAATGCATCCTTCAGTTTAAACCATATACATATCTTCTTCTAAATAACCATTTAAGAAAGTTGCTTTACATTCATTTGGTGAACAAAAAACTTGTGAATTAATGCTAAGACAATTAAAATTGGAATATAATAAATTCTAGTCATTGGTGCAAATGAATCAAAAAATCAATATTTTATTTTGAGAAAATTCTTTTACTGCTAACCGAGCTTTATATTTATCTATAGATCCATCATCAATATGTTTCTTTTTTAAAAATTCATTTACAACCAATAGGTAATACTCCAGGAGGTAAGTCAGTCAAAATCCATGTTTTATTTTTCATAATAGAATCAAGTTCAATTTTTATTGCCTCTTTCAAAATTTAGCCTCAGAAGAATATAACTTCAACATTATTCAATGGTTCATTGTGGACAAGAAAAGTTCAAAAATCATTTTCATAATAGAAAATACTCTTTTCTTGGTTTTTCTCTCCTTCGCAGTTCCTCAATATTAAAGGAATTATCATTATTTCTTTCAACAGGTGCATGAGAAGTTTAAATATTTTAAGTTAGATCTATAACCTTTCCACAATTCGTAAAGAGTTTATTGATATCTCACACCGGGTAAATCCTTAACCCTTACCAGTTCTTTTATGAGGAATTCTATTTTTTAAGGGAAATGGAGATTAAATAGTTTCACCCCACAAATTATCAAGAGCATTAGAACTAATTAACATGAAATTTATCATTTCTTTCAAAGTTCTATTTTTCCTTTAAGTTACTCCATTAAACTAAGGTGAAAAAGGTGGGGGTTACTTCATTAATAATTCCTTCTTTTTCATATAAAACAATTAACGATACAAATTCTCCACCTCTATCAGATTGAATTCTTTTGATTTTTCTATCAAGGTTATTTTCAACTCAGAGTTATAAACAATAAATCATCAAATGCATCATATTTATTTTCGAGCAAATACAATTTAATAAAATCTAAAAAATCATCAATAAAAGTCACATAATATTTTTACCACCTCTAGTCATAGTTTGTTTCAAACCACTCAAATTAGAGTGGATCAAAGATAATAATTCAGATTCTCTACTTACTGAAAAAAAAGACTTTTAGTAATTTTAGCTTCAACACATATTTCACATTTATCAAAATTAAACTCTAAACCAGGTATTAAACCAAGATACTGCATGTTCTTAATATATGAGACATTAACATATTATAATGTAGCTTGTTATAAAGAAACATGCCAAAGCAAATACAACTTTAATATATTCATTAAAATTATTTAAATTTAAATCATATATTAAATCTTGAGATCGCATATTTTTAATATATAATACATTAACATGTCCTAATCTGGCATGCCATAATAAAATAGACTCAATCATGTAAGCAGAAACAAATACACTTAAATTATCACAAATATTAAGCATAAATAAGTCATAGTTACAAAATTTCACTGCCCACAAAAATATTATTTTTAGTCAATATGACCTCATTATTTTCAAAAGAAATCTTCATTCCACATTTTCCTAATAATCCCACAGAAATCAAATTAATTTAAATTTTAGGAACATACAATACATCACTTAATGCCAAAGTTTTACCAGCTGTGAGCTTGAGAAGAAAATGTCCTTTTAACTTTAGTTGTTCTTGAATCACCAAAATAAATAATTTCTTCTCCTTTTTCAACTTGGGTGTATAACACAAAATCATTTTGTTTATACAAATGTGCCTAATAGCACCAAAGTCTATCACCCAGTTTCTCACATTGGCCACTATATTTATTTCTTAAATGACAGTAATAATTAGATCATCCGTTTCAGCCAAAGTTAGTTTTACCTTAGTGGGATTGTCATTTCCTTTCAACATTCTTTTGCATTGAGGTGTATTATTAGCAATGGATTTGTAATCATGTCTATTGACATACCTGTAATTATCTTTACCATAAGCTCCGACAGAATGACTTGAACAAGAACAGTCAAGGTTGCAGCAACATTAGTATTCTCAATACCATCAGTATCATCAATATTTTCAGGACACGTGTCATCAAAAGTTTCGAAACACATATATATGTCATAGTTTCTTATATTGTTGGGAAAATATTAGAAAAATTCGGAATAATAATAATAAATAAATTTATTATTTATCAAAGAGTAATCCTAAAAATACGATAAATATTACTACGAAGATATATAAATAATAGGACACAAAATAGATAAATACTTGAGCCGTATTGGGCACTGTCCTAAGAAACTATTTCGACGATGAGAAATGTTTCTCCAGGATTAAACAAACACTTCCCTATCTTAATAAATAGAGGTAGCAGAAATTAACAAATTAATTTACATCATCAAATCATTCGAGGAAATAAAAGAATAACAAAACCAAAATTTAATAAAAAAAAAAAAAACAAAGAGAGGCAAAACGTGAGTGAAGAGGGAGTAAGAAAGGGATTAGTATTTTTCCTTATGTAAATAATCAAATGGAGAGGAGCAATTCATAGGCTTGAAGATTGTTCAAAATTAGGACAAGTGTCCATGACACTTGACACTTGTCCAAAAAGGTGACACTTGGAGAAAGTTAAGAATAAAGAAGCCATCACATTCTTATTAATTACCATCCTTTCCAAGTAAAAACTTAGCTTCTTAACTACACTTCATTTTATTAAATTTTGGCTTTTCAAATACTTTTCTAAAATAATCTTTTGAAATAAATAATTTGATTACATAAATAAACTATAGTGAAATCAATTTTGTATCTAAATCACCATAAGGAACGTCTATTGAGAGTTTTAATTATGGTATATACTATAGTCGGACGGAAGTGAATTCGGAATTGAAAATGGTCCAACGATGCTACTTTAGAGAATTGAAGATGAACGAATTTGAGGTCTAAAACAAGATTAAATTATGGAATTGAAACTTAAAAACGATATAGAAGACAAAGGCGAAGTAAATTACCTTGGAACCGGAAGAAATGGACGAGAAACGAGCAACAACACTCTAAAGTCTAAACTAAGCTCACAACAATGGGGTTTACTACACAATGATTTGAGAAAAGAGAGAAGAAGAGATATAAAACACTCAACAATTTGAATAATAGTCCGTCTTGACGTGCACTTTCATTTGAGAGCGATTTTGACCTTATGAGATGATGTCATTAGCATTTTTTTTTGACTCCATATGAAGATTTGTAGCCGAAATGTTGTTCACAATCCTGTATCCACTATAGACTCCATTATCGTTCTTCCCAAATATACCATTGTCATTTTAAGTTGCCGAACAATCTTGAACTATCGAAATTCCATTGGGCAAGAGATGAACAAATGAAGAAGCCCCCCTCCCCCCTTTATCATCATATTGATTTCCTGAGAGTTAACTACTAAAAGAGATTCAGTTGCATCCGTGCAGGCATCTTGAAAGATTAGCATGTTGTTTTGCTTTGCACTATTGTTGTCCCCCTACAAGTTCAAACCAAAAGAATAACTTACTCGTAGATCAACATAAATGAAAGGGACTAATAATATCATATTCTAGAAAACACAACAATTAATCACTCACATTAGCACATAAAAGAGAAATGCCACTATTAATATTTTGATCCGTTGAAATGTGCACTAACTGTTGTATTGGACCATTATGGGACAAGACATCCCATTGGCTCCTTGTTTTATTATCAATGAGGAATTCAAACAAGTGTTGTTGTTTCATGGGAAACCGAATTATCTTTGTGCAACTTAAGACTACACTAATAGGATCACCCATATCACCAATGTGTGTCCTCGTCATCAACTTTGGATATTTTCAATTTTCTAACTGAATTATTTCCCACTTATGAGTAGTAGAACAAACCCTTGCATAAAAATTGTGAGTCATGCGTTGAGCCAACATCCACATACCTATATCGTCCTTTGAACCAACCGCCATAAATGATATATCATCAGAATCCATCTTTAGTCGAAAGTGTAAAAAAAAGGGCACAAAAGGATTTGCATTATTACACCTTTGTACACATCCAAATCCTTTTTACCCTTTTTCTTACACCTTTGAGTATTGATAAAATATAATTTGATTAGTATGATATTTCATTTATGGCAGTTGGTTCAAAGGATGAGATATGTATGTGGATATTGGCTCTACGTATGACTCACAATTTTTGTGTAGAGGTTTGTGCAAGTACTCATAAGTGGAAAATAATTCAAATAGAAATTGAAGAATATCAAAATTTAATGACAAGGACGAACATAGTGGTATGGGTAAACCTATTGGTATAGTGTTAAGTGCCACAAGAAAATTAGGTTACCCATGAAACAACAATACTTGTTCGAATTCTTCATTAATAATAAAACAAGGAGAAAATGGTATGTATTGTCCAATAATAGTCCAATGCAACCGTTGGTGCACATTTCCAAGGATCAAGATCTTAACGGTGGCATTTCTCTTTTATGTTCTATTGTGAGTGATTAATTGTTACGTTTTCTAGAAGTATGATATTATTAGTTCTTTTAATTAATCGTTGATCCATAACTAAGTTATTCTTTTGGTTTGAACATGTAGGGGGACAACAATAGTGCAAAGCAAAACAACATGCTGATCTTTCAAGATGCTTGCACGGATAAAACTGAATCACTTTTAGTATATGGAATAGTTAAATCTCACAACATAAATATGATGATGAACGGGGGGGAGGGGTTATTCATTTGTTTATCTCTTGCCCAATGGAATTTCGATAGTTCAAGATTGTTCGACTACTTATAATGATAATGGTATTCTTGGGAAGAACGATAATGGAGTCTATTGTGGATCATTGGTGACTATAGGGATTCAAATGATGGCGAACAAGAGCTAAATCAATTTTTAAATGGACTGATTCTTTAAAGATTCTTTCTAACTTGGAAAATCAGAAATTCAACAGTCGTAAGGATTTGGGTTGTCAAAAGATAGAACCCCCGTTTAACCCTCATAGCAACCACATGTCTATTTGTGATAACTTGTTATGCACTCATTGTTGCAGAACTGATCACTTTAGAAGAAAATGTGAATCCTTGAAAAATACAAAAGAAAAAATCAAGCAAGTTTCTTTAAATTTGAGAAAAGGAAAGCACCTGGTCTTAGATATAGTTTTAGTAAGAACATTTTCCACCATGGACGGGGAGGTTTCTTATCAAGTCTCTCGATATTTCTTGGGAACTCCATCTTATGTGGGTTCCTAAATCTAATAAGGGACTCTTTTTGCATAAGGGAGGAAGCAGTCAATATTGGTTCATGGACAGTGGTTGCTCAAAGCATATGAGTGGAGAAACTCGTAACTTCCTCTCTTGCACACCAAGGTGGTGGTGTGTCATTTGGAAACACCAAAAAAGGGTTCATCCTTAGCATTGGCAAGATTGGGAGATCTATGGAACACTCCATAGATATTGTGTACTATATGAATGGGTTAAAATACAACCTTCTCAGTGTCTCTCAGATATGTGATAATGGAAATGAAGTGAGATTTCTATCAAATAAATGCTTTGTCACTAATCTTACTTCGAAAGAAGTTGTTCTTACAGCTAAAAGGCTTAAGAATATGTATGTTGCGGGCCTTGATTATAGAAAAAGAGATAATCTCACATGCCTGAGTGCTCAGGGTGAAAGTGTTGATTTTTGGAGAAAAAGGTTAGAACATGTAAGTTTTTCACTGTTTAATAAGTTGGTTTCAAGGGACTGGGTCTGTAGCTTACCTAAGCTGAAATTCATAAAGAACAAAATTGATACTTGCGTAAGATGTAAGCAAACAAGTGCTTCTTTTAAGCAAAAGAAAGGTGTTAGCACAACCAGGCCACTACAACTTCTTCACATGGACTTGTGTGGGCGTGTGAAATTTCAATGCGGGGATGGGAAGAAAAACATTATGGTGGTTGTCGATGAATTCTCAAGGTTCACTTGGAAAATGTTCATGCGAACAAATTATGAAACAACTCATGTATTAATTATCTTTGCAAAAAGGATCCACATGAAGGTAAATTGCAAGATTGAAGGGATCAGATCAGACCATGGTACAAAGTCTGAAACTGCCCAAATCAATGGTTTTCTCTTAGACCATGGAATTCTTCATAACTTTTTCTTCTCCCAGAAGTTCTTAGCAAAATGGCGCTGTTGAGAGAAAGAACTAAACCCTAGTGAATATTGGTAGAACCAGCTTATTGATGTAGGACTTGCAATGAATTTTTGGGTAGAAGCGGCAAATACATTTTTCTATATTACAAACAGATGTCTCATCAGATTAATGCTTAAGAAAAATCCATATGAGCTACTGAATAGAAGAAAGCCCTCATTCAGTTATCTGAAGACTTTTGGCTACAAGTGCTTTGTGCTGAACAATAAGATGGATGATCTTGTCATATTCTATCCAAAGAGTGATGAAGGAGTCTTTGTGGGGTACTCCTTCACAAGCAAGGCATACAGAGTCGACAATCAGAGAACTTTGTGCATAGAGGAAAGTGTTCATGTTATCTTCAATGAAGCGGGTGAAAGGAACAACCTTATAGACATGGATGATCTTGAACTTGAAAAACTAATGAAAATTCAAAGAGATAGTCTTGTGCAATGAAAATTCAAAGAGATAGTCTTTTGCAAGACTATGGTGGAAAGTGTTCCAAATAAAGAAGATGATGTAGAAGCTACAAAAGAACCTGGTCCTTCTATTATCTTAAATGCTCCTAACATATAACAAACCAACAAAGAAAGTTCTAAAGAAGGGGAACAAGTTTTTGAACCCAACGAAGAGACTATGAGGAAATCAGGGTCGAAACATTAGTCTTCTCATCCCTCAGACAATCTTGTCTCATTGAATCCGGAATGCACACTAGATTAAAGACTAGATATCTAGTTGCATTTTTTTCTTTCATTTAAACTATTGAACCCAAGAACATCAAAGAAGATCTAAAGGATATTGACTAGGTGAACTTACTACAAGAAGAGCTTCATCAGTTTGAAAGAAGTAAGGTGTGGCACCTAGTCCCTAACCTCTCAACAGAATTATTATTGGGACCTGATGGGTGTTCAAAATTAAGCTAAATGAACATTGGAATATCACAAGGAATAAGTCAAGACTAGTGGTGCATGGATACAATCAAGAAGAAGAAATTGATTATGATGAGACTTTTGCCCCATTAGCAAAAATTGAAGAAATCAGAATCCTAATTGCTTGTGCTACCCATATGGAGTTCAAACTTTTTCAAATAGATGTTAAAAGTGCTTTTATAAATAGATATCCAAAGGAAGAAGTATATTTTAAGAAGACTCCATGGTTTGAATATCGTGAATTGTCAAATCATGCGTTGAAATTAGACAAAGCCTTGTATGTCCTGAAGTAGACTTCCAGAGCTTGGTATGAACGACTGTTAAAATTTCTTCTTGAAAATTGTTTCAAAAGAGGAAAAACTGACAACACTTTATTCTTGAATACAAGTGGAACGGAGCTTCTTAAAGCACAAATATATGGGGATGACAAAATATTCAGAGCTACTTCAGATCCTCATTCAAAAGGGCTTATAGCACTGATGGGAAGTGAATTTGAGATGAGTATGATGGGGGAACTCACCTTCTTTCTAGGTTTGCAAATCAGACAGTTTCTTCTTGGCCATTTTCTTTGTCAAGAAAAATATATTAAAGACCTTCTCAAAAGGTTCAATATTTAGGAGGCCAAGATAATTGATAGACCTGTGAGCATGAGTACCAAACTTGGCAGTGATGAGGTAGGCATTGACGTAAATGAAACAATGTATAGATGAATCATTGGATCTCTCCGCTATCTTACCGTAAATAGACTAGATATTATCTTTTGCATGAGGATGTATGCTAGATTTCAAGAAGCTCCAAAGTAATCACACTTGAAGGTAGCAAAAATGATTCTAAGATATTTAAAAGGTTCTCAGGACCTAGTCCTATTTTATCCTTCAGGAGATTCTATTGACTTAGTTGGATATGCTAATGATGATTATACGGGTTTTTTAATTGACAATAAAAGCACCTTAGGAAAGGCCTATTTTCTAGGTTCATCACCGATTTCATGGGAAACAAAGAAGCAAAATTCAGTATCTTTGTCTACAGTTGAAGTTGAGTACGAAGTTGCTACTTCCTGTTCTGGTCACTCCTGTGGATCAAACAACAACTTGAAGATTTTTTTTGTCCTCACTGACACAATTCCTCTTATGTGTGACAACATAAGCTCAATAAACAAGGAAAAAAATCTAGTCAAACATAAGAGAACCAACCACATTAATTTGAGACATCATTTTTTTTGAAACAATGTTGATAAAGGGAATGTGGTGATAAGATTTTGCAAAATGGAGGACCAAATAACTGACATCTTTACCAAAACATTAAGAAACAAACATTTTGTCAAGAATAGATTGAGTTTGGGAATGCAAAAGCCACACTAATTCCTCAATAAATTTGCAAGAAGCCTCTACATTAACTAAGCTAAAGATGACAGGTATCTACACTTGTCTTATTGCTTACTGATTGTGATTTCACTACTTTTTCCTCACTGCAGCTATACGCTCATGGAATTATAGCTATATAAAATATTTAGTCATGATGGTTAGGCTATATATGGCAAGTGACCGGTCCTCTTGCAAGGTAAGTATCATTCATCTATATTGAGTTATTGCCCAACGGTCTTTGCCCTATTTCCTATGACAGTTATAGACGTCTTTTCAGTTTTAAAATCAACTGTCGCCTTTTTTTAGGGACACGATACCAATGAAAAATAGGCTTCTTATTTTCAATCTTTATTGTTTCTAAAAAATCTGACCACTCTCTTAAATTAAAAAAAATCTTCTTTTCGTTCTTAGAAGATTTGGAATACCTCGTCTCCCTCAAGAACTCCTCTCTCTCCAGAAATGGTAATCCCTAATCTCTTGTGGTTCTCAAATAGTCCTACAGATCTCACTTCTTCTACTCTCATGTGTGGAATGGGAGAAATTGGTGAATCTACTATGCAACAAATTGATGTCGTGGATCAGTCCTTAGTAAATCGTGTTGAAGGTCTCCCTTTTTCGCCCACTCTGGTTTCATCAGGTAAAAATTCCATAAGTTCTGAAGCATATTAAGTGGTTAAGCCTACTGAAGATCTTGATGTCACTTCTCAACCACGCCAGTGTCCTCAATAATGTCTGAAATATAGTTTTATGGGGACCTACCTGAAGGAAATGGAACAGAATCTAACATTTCAGCCATATCAGGGGAGTGGCTTATGAAGAGTTTGGCCTCTTTAAAAGGAGTTATTCATCCACCTTTCTCTGAGGTTGAATGCAACTCACCGGATCCGGTCCTAAAAAGACCTAAGCTTGTGTCTAATCAAACCTCAGAGATTGTTGCACCTAGTGATGCTGGTCAAAGGGAATCAGCGAAAGATGATGATTATATTCCTTTCTCTTCAAAGAGGAAAGAGTTAGAAGAGCACATACTCCGAAAAGCCACTGCTGACATTGAAGGGACTGGTCTTGATGTTAAAGCCAAAAGTTTAGAAGGACCTAGTGAATCTAAGGGCAAAAAGAACGAGAAAAGGGAAAGGGAAGTTGGTTGTTTATTCCTAAAAAAAGGTGATCGAAAGTATGTAAGAAGGGGAATAACACAAAAGTTTATGAGTAATGCCATGATTGCAAATAAGGCTCAAACAATTTAAATTGTAGGGAAAGAAAAGTTGATAATACACTTGTCATGAACCATATAGTGTTGTCCTAAGATTCAAGGTCTAGTAAAACTAAGTGTGAGGACATCATAAGAGTTGTAGACAAAAGTCAAAAGAAAATGTAGGAACAACGTGAAAAAAGTTCCAAGGATCACAAGAACAAAGAAGAAATCACCAGCCAAGAAGGCATGTGTAAGCTGCTTCTAAGCCTGAGCCTATTTTGGGACCTGGTCCGTCTATAAAAAGAAAGGAGGAAGAAAAGGTATTAACCAGGGAAGAAAGAATTGCAAAGCTTGAAAAGCAAAATGTACTAAATGGTAGGATGTTTGATCCTAAAATTCTGACTAAACATAGAATATGTTCCCTGTTTGATTCTGAGTCATTACAAAGTTGGTAATATCTATTCGAATGTCCTGTGGTATATATACGTGAGCCTGACGTACTTGTTTTTTTACTATAATATGAATCATCTCGAAGATGGCGGAATCAACAAAGTTGTTCGTGCAGTAGAGATCACTTTAAGTGAAGAAGTTTTTGGCATAATCCTGGGAAAACCTGCAAAGGGATCTGATCTGTTCAAGGATGTATGTCAATGGCCTACGAAATATCATAACACGAAATGTTCTGCGCTTCCTAAGAAATTTCTAAAGGGGGAGCATCAACTATTCATTGAGTTTGTCAATAAGGTACTCATGCCTAGAAATGGAAAGCGAACAGTGCCCTCTTCTGCGGAACTATTCCTCATGGAACAATTGGATAAGCTTGAATCAATAAATCTTTCCATAATCATGATTGAACACATGCATCAGATAATGACATAGAGGAATTCAAAGCATGGGATAGCTTATGGTACCTTATTGAACTTGTTTTTTGATCATTTTGAGGTCCTCTTGGTAGAAGGGTAACAGGTACTATCAAGCAGACTTTCTCTATGACCACACTTATTGAATATGAATGTGTGGAGGGAAAGGTGGTCTAATGTTTTTGAACCCCTTGAAAATTAGGAAACTCTTAAACATGAAATGAACGATTTTACTTCTCTTCTACGAGCTAAGGATGTAGAGGTTTCTCGACGTCTAGCCCTGCTTAAAAAAAGAAAAATCTCAATGACCTGGTACCAGCACCGTGAATAAGGAGGAAATCGATAGGTTGAAGGCTGATAATGCTAGACTGGTAGATTCAAATGCCTAACTGAGTGAGAAGGTCAAGTCCCTCACTAAGCAGTTTGTTCAGGTGCACACTTATGCTAATTTTTGATTGAACATCTTTTTCTCATGCCCCTCCTCTGTCCTAAATTGTATGTCATCTTTTCTTATTGTTTTTTCTTCCTAAAAATGTTGTAATGGCAATATATTTGTTTTGGTGCTACTCAATAGCTAGTTTTGTGACACACTAATCTAAAAGGACATTGTCTTGTTCTTCATATGACTGAATTCCTTACTAGTTTGAATAATGCTTTTGTGTGTTTACTGGTTTCCTTAACAATGTTGTCAAAGAGAGCATAGGTTTTTACATGTTGCTGAATGTAACAAGTGGGCATGATGACAAGGGAATAGATGACTTTTAGTAACAGGTGGGCATGCTGACTAAGGAATGAATGAATTCACTCAGTGTGTGAAGGATGTTGTTTTTCATCATAAAAAAGAAGGAAAATATTATAGTTTAGGTGTTTTCCTGATCCTCACAAATTAAGGGACCAGATCCCTAGCAGAGTGTTCTTGTCGAGGTTCAAAAGGATGTAAAACTGTCGTGTTAGCTTGTTGGTGAGAAAGTCAGCGTACTTCACCAATAGGAGCGGATGAGGTTGTTTGTTCATTGGGCAATAACTTTATATGTTTATTGATATATTTAAAGTAACAAACAACTTTACATTCCTTCATTCATAGTAAGAGAAAATTTCTTCTCAAGAACTCAAGCATAAAAGAACGCATACAACAAGGGACCTGATAGGCCAAAGAAGAGAAATCTTTATCCGCTGGTGTTGTTGAGTGCTTGTATTGTTCTAAACTTTTAGGATTGTTTCACATTCATAAAGAAACATTTCAAAACCTTTGTGTGTATTGTTGTAAGAACACAATTAGAGTTAATTGTGTGTCTTAGGTGTTGAATTCTATATTATTTCATGGTAGTTAATGTAGTGGGTTTTCTCTTGCTCAGTAAGTAATAGAGGTATTACTTAGTGTGAGACTAAGAGTTTAGTTTCATTGTTGTAGCTTAAATCTGTATTCACTTTTTCTTGAGATTAGTGAAAGAAATTCAAAATCTTTGTGTGTTAGGTCGTGGTTTTAGTCCCTTGAGCAAGGAGATTTCCAAGTAAAACTCTTGTGCCAGATTTAACTTGAGCTATTCAGTTTCCGCACTATTACTCTATTAAAGGACCTGGATAGTGATCACTAGTGCGCACACACAATCCAGTAGTCCAACCTTTAGATGGTAATATTAATGTACATATGAGATTAGCATTCAAATAAAATACTTGATACATGATAAATTATCTAAAATCTTTGGAGATGTACTTAAAGACAATTATGATATATTTGAGAAAAAGAAGGTATAAATTTGGTAGCTTCATTAGTGTTGGAACAATATTATACGCATGAGGATCAAATCCAACAAACTAAATTATATAAAAGATAAAACAATCCACACAAGAATTGAATACAAAAGAATAAGGTCCCCTACCTGAGCATAGAAGAAATTGGAGACTCTCAATGATGTTGTATGAATCCAGCTCCGACCAACCATATCCTAAATCTCTTCACCGCAAGGATCCCCCACCCACCAAAGGAGTAGGTAAGTGTGGCGGCGAAGAGGAAAAATAAGTCAAGAAACCCTTCAAAAACCTTGTAGACTTTCCTTATATTGTTTATATTTCTGTCTATTATTGAGATGGGCCGGGTTTGGTTCATTTCTTTTATTCTAAAATTCTTTGTTATAGACTCGATTTATGAATTTTAGAAAAAGAGGAGTATCTATGAAATAATTATTTATACTAACTAATTCCTTGGATTTGAACTATTTCTTTATCCTGGAACATTTAATTTTGACTAATTTTGAATTCATATGCATGTTTTTGTTACAATTTGATCTACCATTAATGATTTATGACAAGGTATTATATGGAATTAAGAGGGGCAAAAAGATATCAATAAAATGTAAGAAACTAGTTGTAAAAGTCTTGTGGTAGAAAAATCAATTAAGTGAGTTACATATAGCTTAGAAATAATAAAAGCACTTTGGAAGCCTTTCAAACTTTCTTAATATTACTTCTTTGAAATTCTCAAAAATTATATTCAACTTTTCAGGTAACAAACACATTGTATATTAAGTTGTCAAAAGGGATTAAAAATATCCCCCCAAAAGAAAAAAAAATACAATTCATTTATACATTAATTGGAAGATGGAAGACCTAAATTGAATAATCATGAATGTTCCTTTTTCCCCTTTTGTATTCATACAATGAATATATTGTATGAATGATATGAACGATTTTTTCCTTCCGTATTCATACCATGAATGTGCTATTATATTTGTTAATTGCCTATAATATACTATATATATATATATATATATTTACTTTTAATGTGGCATGTGAAAAAAATGTATGTAACGTTTTTTAAACATTATTACTATCAATGATTAATTTAGTTCATAAGTTTAAATATTTTTTTTTTAGAAAGTATATTACAGTCACTCAACTTGAATAGGTTTTTTTTCATTCAATATTTTCTCTAGGGGCTTTCCCATTAATGAGGCGTCTGGAATCACGACATGAAATTAGCGCTTAGACATGTGATTTCATGCTAATTTGGGAATTTCAAATCATGATTTGAGATTTTTCAAATTTAAGGTTGACCTAAAAATATATTTATATTTTATTTAAACTATCCAGCATTTATATTTACTAACTGTTTATTTCATATATAAATAAAATTTATAATTCATATCATTACTTTTAAACCATTTATATCTCATATAAAGATTGTTCTCACCAACACAAATTTTATTAGTAATTCATATCAATTCCTACTATACCATTTATATTATTCAGTTTTGATCAACTTTACTTACCAACCAAATGACTCAAAGTAACAATGTTTGTTTCTCTTCTCAGTTATATAATCGAGAAATGCTAGTTCAACATGAGATGGTTGTTGGTAGTATGTGGGAGGATTATATTAAAAACCAGACACTACAACTTATGTTTAATTTCATTTTATTAAATTAAAGTTTGATCAATAAAATTTTGTAAATTTTGAGAATAGCTTTGTGATAATATATTATGCGATTGTATAAACTGTTTCTAATTTGGCAAGACTGTAAAAAGAATTGAGATAATCTTAATAGTTTTATAACTTATGAAATTTTATGTTTAGTATAAAACATACAACATAAATGTCCAAATTGCATTTCCAAATAAAACTTCAACTACATCTCATAATTTATATCATGATTTCAAATTATGATTACATATCCGATGGCCAAATGGGCACTTAGTATAATAATATATTTATATGATATAATATAATAATGAAAAATAGTACGTTGATTAAAATGATGAGTTGATATCTCAGTCATTGAACTTTTAATACTACACTTAGAAAGTCACTCAACTTAGAATAATACACTTAAAAGTCACTTAACTTTGTTTTATAATTAAAAAATCACTCAACTATTTGTATTTGACTTAGAAATTACTCAGTTCAACTATTGATATCACCCTTAGAAATTCATACAACTAATTTATATAGTTTTTAAAATTAATTTTGTTGAAATATAATTTCTATTTTTGTCACACCCTTAAGCTACACAAGGGCGTAAACACGCGACCTAGGATCACGAGTGGTCCCAAGCTAACATTGCTGGCATATCATAAGCATACTAAGATAACTTAAATAAGATAATTTTGTGCGGAAGGTTAATACATGACATAAAGGGGAAATGATGGGTAATACCCATTCTAAATCTGAATATATAAAACTGAGTGTAATGACAACTAAAAGATCAAGGGGAGATGGTTTTCTCCCAATAGGGAGATGGTGATCTTCGGTATCAAGGGTGACTATGTGTTCCTAAGGTGGGTGATCCACTCTATCAAAATGATAAAAAATGAAGGTGAGCTTGCTTCTTATTCCCGTGTTTGATCTCTTCCATCTCTGCCTGGCTCGTTGTCACCTATGTTGAAGAAAGGTTTGGAACCCTATAGAGAATGAGAAGAGGGGCCAATGATCTTACTCTCAACAGTGTTTTTTGAAGCTCCACTCTCCCCCTGAATAAGTAAGGCGGAAATTCCATGTCAGGCGCACCTATCAGAATTGGAACAGACTAATTACCAAATCCACCTACCATCGCCGACATAACCATAAAAAAGATCATTAAAAAAGCGTGATCTGGGTGAGTTTAGACAGTACATTCTTGCAAAAGCCCATAATTCCATGTATTCTATTCATCCAGGCGCCATTAAGATGTACCTTAATCTATGGGAAGTCTTTTAGTTGAATGCTATGACGAGGCATATAACAGATTTGTGAATGTCAACAAGTTAAGGTAGAACATAAGAATTCAGGAGGTATGACCCAAGAGATCAACATTCCTACTTAAAAGTGGGAAGTTATCAACATGGAATTCATTATAGGTTTACCTTGTACTCGTAGACATCATGACTCCATTTGGGTAATTGTTGACTAGGTTACTAATTATTCCCACTTCTTGGCGGTGAAGACAACAGATTCAGCGGAGGACTACACTGGGCTTTACATTAATGAGAGAGTCAAGTGGCATGGGGTTCCTTTGTCTATCATCTAAGATAGAGGTCCTCAATTTACCTCTCATTTCTCAAAGTCATTTAAGAAAGGTCTTGGTACTCAAGTTAATCATAGAACAATATTTCATCCACATACGGATTGTCAGGCAGAGCGTACCATTCAGACCTTAGAGAACATGTCGAGGGCTTGTGCGATCGACTTCAAGGGTCGTTGGGATGTTCAACTTTCTCTTATAGAGTTGGCCTACAATAATAGCTACCATTCTAGTATCAAATAGCCCCTTATGAGGCATTATATGGATGTAGATGCAGATCTCTAATTGATCGGTTGTAAGTAGGTAAAGCAGTCTTGATAGGGCCAGATTCAGTTCATGATGCTATGGAGAAAGTTTAACTCATTATACATAGAATTAAGACAACCTAGAGTCATTAGAAGTCTTGTGCAGATGTGAGGAGAAGGAAATTAGATTTCCAAGTTGATGATTGTGTTTTTCTGAAAGTGTCACCTATGAAGGGGATGATGAGATTTGACAAAAAAAGAAAGCTCAGACCTAGATGTGGAGGACCTTTAAATATCTTGAAAATAATTTGTAAAGTGGCTTACGAGTAAGAGTTTCCAGTATAAATAGCTGCATTGCAACTGGTTTTTTACATTTCATTGCAAAAGAAGTGTATGGGTGATCCAACATCTATAATACCCTTAGGAATTGTGGCTCTAAAAGATAGTCTCACTTATGAGGAGGTACGAGTTGAAATTCTTATTCTTTAGGTTAGAAGATTGAGAAGAAAAAAAAAGAAGTCAACTCAATTAAGTTTTATGGAGGAGTCAGCCCGTAGAGGGAGCTACTTGGGAAGAAGAATCAACCATGAATGTCAAGTATCCTCACCTCTTTCCTTCCGATTTCATTCCATCTTGAGGTAATAGCTTCTCTCCAGTTTTCAATTATTCATGCGTAAATTCTTCAGTTTGTACTTGCATTTTCAGTGTATTTGCTGTTCTAAGAACTGAGTTTAGTCAAAAATCAGTTTCCAGTATTTAGTGGTAAGGTTTTCAGCTCTTTCTCTCCATTTCAGCTAGTTTAGTCTTCATTCAAGGACGATTGTTCCCACAAGGACATATTGTAACACCTTGAAAATAAGGCTTAGAAAAAAATTACAAAATATTACTTGAACCAGTGAACAACAACACGAATCACGGATTGTAGTATGGTCCACCATCCGTTGACCTACCCATGGTGGAGAGTTAGACTCCACCAGACCTAGATGTCAGACCACGGGACCCTTCACGGGTTATGGCTGGACGATGGACTGTGGTGGCATCCGTAGGAGCTTAACGAGCAGGCCACCAAGCCTAGCTCTTAGACCCCATTGCTAAGTGAGGACCACAAGGACCTTCACGGTTCGTGGTTCTCCACATTGTCTGTGGGAGGGTCCGTGAACCTGAGCTACCAGACCTCAGCCTAAGTGAGGACCACGAGGACCTTCACGGTCCGTGGTCATCCACATGGGTCGTGGTAAGGCTCGTGAATAGGACCCCCTGACCAGTGACCACTGGCCAAGGACCATGACCAGTCCCACGGTGCATGGTCCCTTTCACAGTCCGTGATAGTGGTCATGGTCATCCCCTTCACATTTTTAAGTGAGGTTATTTTGGTCTTTTTCTCATATTTGTTGGACACCTAAACTGCGTCGTTTAACTACCTAAACTACGTATTTTGGTCAGTATTTTCCTAGAAACATAAGTGGAACTTACCCAAGTTAGATCTTTCACCAAAAACATAGAAAATTAGAATGCTAAAGGAGAAAGAGTTCGAGCAACCCTGAACGCAGAAGTTTCCATCAGTTCCAGCCCCAAAATTGAAATATTTCTCCGTGAAATTCATCACGAGGTTGGGTTCCTTTCACACATTAGGTCCATAGATTTTAGTTTCTTGATATATGGGATTTCACTAGTAGGTTCCTTTTACACCTAGATTTCAGTCAATTTCATGATTCCCATGATATTATGTAGACATAGGGTTTCTTGAATGTTAGAAATTTCTGGGTTTCAGCTTTTAGTATGATCCAAATCAGATTATGACGTTGTTGCTCCGATTCTTGCATAAAATTTAGAACCCTATCTATGTATTTCTTTTAGTTCAGGAATTGCACATGCTAGGTCAGTTAATAAAGGTATATATATATATTCTTTAGTTTACGAATGTCACAATATCAGTATAATTGCACATGCTAGGTCAGTAAATTCAGGTATATACATATATGCTTCAGTTTACGAATGTAAAAATATCAGTATAATTGTCCGTATTTTGAGCTATCAAGCATTACAACATTATAGTCATAATATTTCATATTTACATAATCAATTGGGAGCAGCTTAATACCGAGTTGGACTAGGCGCAGTTACCTTCATAGCCCCAGAACTACATGCCCCCGTAGGTTGTAAGCTCCATATATGAGCGTCATTTTAGTGATCACACTAGTCATGCCTCTATACCTTTTGCAGGGTATATTGTGTCACACCCTAACCCTAGGTGAGGCAAACATGTACCATATTAATACATGCTTTACAAGTGGCCTATGATGAGAAAGTAAACCACTATGCAAATAGACTTACTAAGGAGAAGCTTCATGTACAATACATGTCAAATAGCTGAATCCATAAATGTGACAAGTGAAACTATGTCAAATAGTTGAATCCATAAATGTGACAAGTGAAACTATGGATATAGATGATAACTTTACAATGTCTACAAAGCCTTACTGGAATCCATTGTTGACACTCAATTTTGACCCTCCCAATAATAATTAATTAACGGGCCTCTCAATTCTAAACGATTCGAGATAATTAGATTTATAAAGTTTAAAGAATTTATATAAAATAAAATGGTTTCAAGTTATTCTAAGTTAATATCGTTACAATTATAATTTTTAGATGACGCGTGTTTTGCGTGATTATGTATACAATTAGTATATTTTATGATTATTCAAAAATCGTCTCAAAAGAGTTTGTTAACTAGATATACTTAATTATAGTCATATATATATATATATATATATATATATATATATATATATATATATATATATATATATATATATATATATATATATATATATATATATATATATATTTCAATTCGATTAATCTACGATTAAATCAATTAATTTGTTTCGTCAAGTTTTGAGAAGCACCATAATTAATTCACATGCGTTCATCATGTTTTATCGCGACTAAGTCAATTGGATTCGATTTATTTGTAGTTACTAATCTATTTGGGCTTCTATTCCTAATCAGTTTCTTTTGCCTTTTACAAAAAAAGACATCTTGGGCTTTGTCAAAAAGCATCCCAACTGCCACATTTCAACACCCCAGCCCAATACTTCAATCAATTTTCATTTGACCGACCCAATTGTTATTCCTCTCCTAAACCCAACCCCAAATCAGCCCAGCACCAATTTTCACCCAGCCCATTATTTAAATTCCCTAGCCCACCAGAAATAACATATTCCCAGCCCATCCCCACTCCTCCAATTCCCTAAAGGAAAAATTACATGAATTAGTACATTTTAATAAATAATTACTTATTTTACCAATACTTTTTATTTATTACCATTTATAGCAATACTATGTTAAATCTGTAATATGTATTAAAAGTGAATTATGTATGCAATATATATGAATTATATATGAATTATAATTGTTTTTAATACATATATTATGTTTGTTTGGTAAAAATTTCACATATTGTATTATAGTTGTATTAAAATATGTGATAAATGATTATCTATCATTAAAATTTGTATTATATGTGAATAAAAAAATTATTCTTTGTAATATGAATTAAACTTGTATTATAAATGAATTAAAGGTGATCTATTGAAAAATAAATATTATTCCTATAAATGGTAAATATTTTTTTATTATTGTATATTTATGTAAGTTTCCCTTCCCTAAATACCAATAATAGGCCCATTTCTAATTGTCAATAAAAATCCAATCCGTTAGTGATCTAGGCCCAAATCCCAGCCGACCCGTTTCCCTTTTCTTCCCCACAGAAGACCCAGCTGACTTTTCCTCCCCAACGTTCTGATTCCCAAGCGCGTTAAAACCAGCGAGTACAGCGAGCCAAGCGGCGTTTGGACGCGCCCCACGCGATGACGATTTCACAAGAGGCCAAGCAGCGTCTTCCCAACGGCGTCAATATACGGAAATTGCGTACAATAGTACGCTGCGGTTCTTGTCATTTTTCTTCAAGGCTGTCCTTCGCGTCTGCTAGCAGAAGGAGCGCGAAATTCGTCCTTGTAGAGCGACATGAGGACATGTAGCGTCCAAGGACATCCGATTTCATCTCAGCCATCCCCCCTTCTTCCCCTTTCCGGAATAAAGTCAGTTTCTCAGAAAAGTTTGTTGATCTGAATTGGGAAATTTTTTTGAAATTCAAACCTGAGGTTGAAAACTCGATTTTGCCCTTGTCCTTTTCCCTCCCATTCGAAAACCCTAAAGCTTTTTCTATAAATATTCTCTTTCTCCTTGAGGAAGGGGATGGTTTTTTTCGGAAGTGAAAAGTTTTTGGAAAGAGTCACATAAGGCTGGTCGAAAACTTTGGAAAAAAAAACAGAGGAGACGATTTAGGAGATTTTTTTTTTTAGTTGCAAATTGTTAGACTAAAAAAGTAAAAAGAAAAAAAAAAGAGGGAAAAAAATCTGGAAGAAGCAGCAAGAAACAAAGAAAATACCTAGAGCGTTTTAAGCAAAAAGATAAGATACTACGTACCGAATATATGTAAAAGAACCAGAAGAGAACTGATTTTGGTTTGAGCTCGATATTCCGTTTGGTTTTCTTGGTCGTTACTCGTGTCAGAGTTTTGCTGTGGCTGTTGAAGTCGATTTCTCGGTTCTTCGTCCTGTTTTGCTGCCCTCGGAAAGGTAACTCCTCACCTATTTTTTTTTTTATCTTACCTTCTACATTGCATAAGCATTTTTTTTGGATTTATGAGATTTTGGTATTTTTGATACTGTTCATCAAATCCTTATACATTGGTTGTGATGTTTTAGCAAATCTCAGCGTCCATCTCGGTGTCGATACCCTTTGCTATTTCCTGTTTAGTTCATGCTCATCCACACCTCGCTTATCATCGATATTCATGTTATCCGTCTTAGTTCATTTAAGTGTGTTGAATCGTGACCTATACGTGTGCTGGCATTTCCGTGAATCAACTCTAATGTCTACCGTCCTATTTTAGCGTTGGTGATTCTCTGTTAAGTATATTTAAATTTTGCTTTCGGTGTCCTCTAGGTCAAGTCCGTTTCGTGGTCGTGGGACGCCTTAAGTTGCTGCTGTTTAATGTCATTTGTTCCTAAGCCTGAGAGTTCTGAATTAATGGATGTGTTAAAGTTGTTGGTAATGCTATTTGTCTTTATTTTCATCTTGGAACTTTCTTTCTTTCTTTTCCCCTGTCATTGTGGTGAGCCTGTATTGAAGTCAATGTTTGACATCGTATTATTTTCGCTATTTGTTTTAAGCTAAATGTATGAATCTTGCTATCTAGTTATTTAGATTTATCTTCTGTGTATTTGACACCACTAATATCAAACATATTTGCTTGAACCTTGTTAGCTTATGTTTGCTTATTTTAAATTCTCTTCAAGCATGCTCCCTATTTGCGTGTGTGTTGTGGGATTCGAATAGGGGCGGGATTATGAAGGATAATTGTTAGCTGTTATGTTCAGCAAGCCTATTATTTTTCTTTGCCATAGTATGAAATCACTTGTGTGTTCATCTAGTTCACTACAGAGACTTTAACTCCTCTATTATGTTTGTCCATTTATGCATAACATCAGCACTCTAATGGTTTGCCTAACTCTTGAGGAAATGCAAAAGTTTGGTTCACTGTCCTATTTTCCTTACTTTACTGTAGGTCTTTCATCTTTGTGTTCATTTTGTTTAGTGTCATTTCTTGCTAGAGAATAGTAAGTGTGCTATTCTTCATTAGTGCATATCTGTATTTTTTTTTATCTCTCAATTTGGTTCGTTTGATTTTTTTTTTGAGTTGAGTTTCCCGTTCAAGCTGACCTTTTTTGAATGAAGTTTGTTTTAGTTAAGCCCCGTTTTGTTTAAGTTATCTCATTCGTTTTATGGCTTCAAATACTAATCCTTATCATCATTGTGTTGCATGTAAAATCTGTCTCGGGTTAACCATGAACCCACTCTCCCGCATTTCGAGAGGGCCATAAAGGCGCAAATCTTCATCGAGTCAGCCAACTATGAAAAATCGATGTACATGTTTCGAAGTTGAAAGATTCGAAGAAAATTGAAGGGAGCCGAAGAAATTGCGCTAAAATGCTCAAATTTGTTCTTTTTTTAGAATTTGTATTTTTTGTCGTTTTCAGCCTAAGCCTTGTAAACTTCCTTTATTATTATTTGACTAGATTTAGGACAGGTGGAAAATTTTGGGTCTTAGGGCCAAAGAAATAAAAATTATATCTTGTTAGTTGAGGACAGGTACCAAACCGAATGGGCCTAAGACCCAAAACGAAAGTGGTCCAAATATCGGTCCAGGCGAACAGACACCGAATTTGGGCCCAACTCTCTCTCTCTCTTTATTTACTTTAATTACTTGTTATTTATCTGTCGATAGTTTTAAGGTTTAAAACACTCGAATCCCGCAAGGCGCCACCTCGTTTTAATGACTTATCTAAATTATTCAAGTACAAATAAACTAAAAAATAAATTTTGCAAATCTCAAAATTAGATAATAAATTTAATATGCATTTTCAAACCACTCTAAAGAAATTTTGTTCATTGCTATCTTAAGACAAGTTTCAGTCAATTTTTCTGTTGAGTCTTTTGAAAATAAAGGTTTTCTTAATTTTTCTCAAAATTAAGTGGCGACTCTAAACAAGTCATAAAGCATAGAAAAAATATTTTTTGATAAAACATCCATGACTATACAACTACAAAAATATGCATAGTAAGGACTCGGAAAAGCCCTAAATCAATGTGGAGCTCACCAACAACCGCTAAGTATCATGTTCTTCTATAGGGGAGATATACTAGTTGAGTACCTTTACCTGCAGCATGAAATGCAGCGTGCCCAATAAGGGATGTCACTACGAAAGAATGTACTGAACATGTAAGGTATAATACAACCATATGTAAAATTACAGCTCAAGTGAAACCAAATCAAAATAGATAAGAATTTGAGAACACCTTTGCTTATACTTGTGGAATCATGCATGTTACATTCTTTTCTTTACTTTTCTGTGTGTTATATTCTTTTTAAGACATATAATACAAATAACTTGTTGATCAGTGGTAGAAAAGGATGACCCATTCTAGGTAATTTAAACTGTCCTCATATTTTCACAAATTGGGATCGGCCCATGCTAGGCTTTCACTCCTGAGCTGCCCCCCCTTCAATACCAATTGGGATCGGCCCATGTGAGGCTTTCTCCCCTGCGCTTCCACCCTTCAAAACCAATTGGGATCGACCCATGCTAGAAATTTGTCGCTGGGCTACCACCCTTAATTATACAAATTGCTTTACTTAGATTGTTTAATCCTTGAAGTTGTTGTTTTGATGTTCATAATTCTTTTGGGATTGTTCTTTGGATAATCATAGCTCCTTTGAGATTGTTCTTTTGATGATCATTATCTCTTTTGAGATTGTTGTTTTAGTGGTAATGATCATTGTTGAGATTTGGAACTATTGACCAGCAGTAGAAGACATCTGAATATGGACTTACGATAATAACAATGACATGGGAAGCAAATGTGACACCAACATAATACTTAGGAACTTATATGACTCAATAAGCATTTTGACATCTCAAATTGAAGCACATCAAGTAAAGAAATTTAACATTCAACCAAAAGATTTGAACTCTATATGATAGTCAAATACTCGCTAAATAATATCAAATACAAGGTATACATAAACGTGGAACCAAGTGAGAACGTGGGCAGATTCAACTTAAGGAAGGATACATATTCCAAGTACAATATAAAAATGCACAATAGAGAAATTAGGGATATTGTGAGATAACATTATAGTCTAACAGAATGAGAGTAATAATAACTAATAAAGGAAGAATATGAACGCGTGAAAAGATGACATATATGATGGAATAGACAATTGAAGAAAGTTGACAAGATACAGGCAGATTGTATATCCAATATATAGACATATGTACCATGTGTAATCTAGCATCACTTTTGATTATATAAGGGGAGTACGTGCCAAGGGAAATTTGACAATGAAACAGGTTTAAAACATGCATGCTAATACTTGGTAGAGTAAACACATACATTTAGTAATAACCTCATATAAGACTACTCACTTTAATGCTCTAGGGAGTAGGAACCAGTCACTACCAAGGGCACTAAGAAAGCTTACTTTGTAATACAAATGTTAGATTCATGCCAAAGAAATAGGAAATCGAATAGTCTTATATATCTTGCTGAACAAATTTGGATATTACAATGAGTTAACCATCTTCCTTTCAGATTATTTATCTACAATGGAGTAAATAATGAAACTAGCATTCGTAGCTGATCAACAAATTTGGGCTACTTGATCAAGACCAAAACAGTACTTCGCAATATATCTACAATTGATACTATCAAGGGTGTTCTTCCCACCCATTCTCCTCTATTTTTTTCTTATACTATACAACTTTCTTATAAGGTTCTCTGAAACTCCTTGGGCTTCACAAGTTTGGAAAACAGTATATAAAGGGATGGAAGGAAGTCAGCTCATGCAACACTCAATTAAGCGTCATATATCTATATATACTTTCAATGTTCTATCTTCTAACCAGTTCCCATGAATTCTCTACACATATCCATCCACACACCCTTATTTTACGATACACAAAATAGTCCCTAAGCATCACAAAGTGGAAATAGCAATATAAACTCATGACTTCCGGTCAACATCCCGTGAGTTCCAACTAACATTTAGATTCTCAAAACAATCTCACAATCAAAATTTAAGGTGACTCCACTACATATATGTCCCAACAAGAACATCCTTCCTGAACATTCACCAAGCTCATATAATATAGAGGCGACACTCCTCAGTTCATTAAGACATACAAACTTTTACAAATAATGCAAGAACAAGAGAGGATAAAAATTTCCACAGCTTACCTTGCTAGGCAGAAACCTCACTTGCTAGGAGTTGGATTCTTCAAGGTTTAGGTTATCCTCTATCCCTTACCTTGATGTTAAATCCGATTATTCACTTGAATTCCTTAAGATGGGAGATGTTCTACCAACTTGTACTTTAAAACAATGGTTTGATTCAAATTTTAATGGTGAAGCTATAGACCAAAACTGTTGGAGATTACATGGCTTTCCTTGGGAGTAATTATCAAAGAATAAGTAATATGAAGGAGATGTTCTAAGCTTGATGCTTTACAGGGTCCTTTTGGACGTTTTCACTTAATAAATTGGAAAATAATATGGTCTTTTACATTAAGCAAGCATGTGCATCATCTCCTTAATTTCTGCCACAAGTTTTTAAATAGGTGCATCACATACTTGTCCTTTTTGCTTAATGCACTCCACTTATTCTAAGTAGGTGCATCACCTACTTGCCCTTTTCACTTAAAATGCAGTTCACTAATTCTAAGTAGGTGCATCACTTACTTGCCCTTTTCACTCAAAATGTAATCCACTAATTCTAAGTAGCTGCATCACCTACTTGCCCTTTTCACTTATAATGTGGTTCACTAATTCTAAGTAGCTACATCACCTATTAGCTTAAGTGTAAGCAAGAACCTCAATATTTTATTCCATTTCTAGACTTTAATATCTTTAACTTAACTTAAAACTTATATACACTATAACTTTAAACTTTAGACTCAAATGTCACCTTATGATCTCAAGTTTAAATAACTTCATCAATTTCAACTTACTCAGGTCACATTAAAATCTACCGGACAGTTCACTTTAAACTTATTCTATTGTCACTAGTTGCATAGGAAACCGAGTCCATAACTATACCACAAGGAAATTTATAACTGTCATATAAATAAACTAGTACACATAGAATACGGGTGCTACATATTGGGTCCTTCCGATGGGGCGTATACATCAAATTCCACATTTAGATCATGTGGTTTTATGTCAGTTATTAGTAGCTTCCACAGTTCAGTCAAACTGTATTGCATTTACCATGTTATATGTACAGTTCATTAATTCAGTCTCAGTATATTATAAACTTGGACATTGCATTCAGTTAGTTTATGTTTCGTATTTTCAGTATCCTTATCATGTTCATATTATTATTGCTTTGTTCAGTTATGTTATTGTTTAGTTTTATTCTATCTTTCATGCTGAGTACCTTTCAAGTACTGGTGCATACTTGTGATGTAGATTCTGGTCCTCAACAGTTAGATCACGCATAGATCAGTCCCTGATCTTCAGATCAACAACATCACTGGTGAGTCCTCAATCTTCGAGGACTAGTTACACGATTATCTTTGTTGTTTTTAGCTTTAGTTTTAGTTTTTTCAAGATCTTGTGGGGGCATGTCCCATTATTTATAGTTAGTAGAGGCTATATTCAGAGATAGTATCACCTTTAAGTGCTAGATTTTGACTTTTATTTGTATTCAAACTATCAGTTTACTTATATTCACATTTAGTATATGGGTATTCCCCACCATTTCTGATTACAATATGATTTAGCTTCCGCACAATGTTTATTGATTCAGTTTACGTTACTATGCTTATGATATGCCAGCAGGGTTAGCTTCATTCATTAGTTATCCTAGGTCCCGTGTCCGTGTCCAAGGGTATCTTCGGGACGTGACATTTATGAATAATATGGGTGCACCCCTTGGTGAAATACTAGTTCTGATGAAGCCCTTATTTAGAAGGTATTTCCACTACTCTTTCAATTCCTTAAGATCATCTGGAGCAATTTTGTAAGGGCGGAAATAAATAGGGTGGGTATCTTCAAGGAGATCAATTTCGAAGTCGATTTCCCTTTCAAGAAGGACTTAAGAATATCTTCTGGAAACACTTTTGGAAACTCATTAACTACTAGGACTAACTCAATAGTTGGGGTTTCGTAGCTTAAATTCTCAATACCAACTAGAAGGTAGATATAATCCTTAGAGATCATCTCTGTGGCCTTAAGGGAACAGATAAATTAACCCATAAACACTGAGTTTGTACCTTTCCGTTCTATGATTGGATCATTTGGAAACTGAGGCATAATAGAAGTGTAACTAATCCTTGCCTAGAATGATATCGAAGTCTAATCTTTCTAACTTTACAAGATCTGCTGAGGTGACTTTTTGGGAGACTATTACAGGGCGATTTCTATATACCATCTAGTTATAACTGGTCACAAACTGGAGTAGAGATTGAAAAGGGTTTTGAGAGAGTTTTTGGACTAACACCGAAGTGTACTGCTATACATTGAATTATAGAGAAAGGAGTAGCCCCTGGATCTAAAAATGCATTGGCATCTAAATGAAAGACTCACAATGTACAAGTAACCATATTAGGAGAATCTTCCTGATCCTGGGGAGCCTGGAGATCATAATCCTGTTCTAGCGCTTACCACAATATGTACCAGATGAGTTATCCTATTTAGTCGGGCGACCTACTTGTGCTGCTGAAGTTGTAGACTGAACCCTACCATTGTTAACTCCTTATCCTATTTTGAAGAAGGGAAATCCCTCAACCACACCCAAAACATCCATCTTTCCCCGCAAGACGCTCGCCTGGATGGTTTTTACCACATTTTGGAAAATTTGGGTAGGTCTTAGTAAGGGAAACACTTCCCTTTGGACAAGTTAGGTAGGTTCTTACCTTTTTTATCAAGATGAGACCCAGAGGTGGGAACACTAGTTGATGAAGGTTCTAGAGCAAAAGATTTCTGTAGACACTGCGAGCAATTTCGACCACCCATTTTTTGTTAAGAATACTCATAGTTTCCTATACTATCATTTTTGTTCTTCTTAGCCCGTTCCTTAAGCTTATCTCTCTCAACCTGCTGAGCATGAGTCATGGGCCTAGAGATTTTCATATCTTCCCAAAACATAGCATTTATGCACTTTGTTCTCACCAAGTCAGATACCCTAATAAAAACTTACTCATCTGAGCCCTGCAATGGGGAACCATATGTGGAGCATACCTAGAGAGTTGGGTGAAGTTAAGTCCATACTCTTGGACCGATATGAAACCTTGTCTCAAATTCTTGAATTCCTGAGTCTTAGCCTCCATCAGCTATCTTGGGAAGAACTTGTCCAAAAAAGCTGCAGTACAACATTCCCAAGTCACATGGGTGACATTCTCTCCCCTATTGTCTTTCTAAAGTGTAAACCATCTGTGAGCCACATTTTTAAGCTGGTAGGACGCTAACTCTTCACTTTCATTTACTGTCACTTGTATCAATCCAAATATTTTCTTGACCTCATCAATGAAGTTTTGGGGATCCTTACAAACATGAGAACCTAGAAACATGGGTGGGTTCATCTTAACAAAATCAAAAATCGTAGTTGTCGCTTATCGAACACTAGCATTTGCATGAAATGTAACCTGTTGATTATTATTGTAAGCTACACTCTAGACCAATATTTGAATTACATTATGAAATTGCATTTGAAACCTCATGATCTGGGACTGGAGGAGTTGCATTAAAGTTAAGGGCATTAGCATTCCTATGGTAAACTCTACGAGAAGGCATGATTTGAAAATGCATAACGATGGATTGAAAGAGATATCATACCAACACACGATAAAAATATCAAGAAACTGAAGTTTTTCCAAAAATACTTTGTAGCCTCCCCCTCATAGGTGTAGCGCGCTACACACTCATGAAAGGGGCTCTACTTAATGAGAAATTTTAGACATCGTAGGACTCTTGAACCTAGTGATAGGATACCAAGTTTGTCACAGCCTGATGCTACAACCAAGCCATGAACACAACCTAGGATCCGAGTTACCCTAAGCTAACATTGGTGGCATATCATAAGCATACTAAGATAACTGAAATAAGATAATTTTGTGTGAAATCTTAAAACATGACATAAAGGGGAAATGATGGGGATTGCCCATTCTAAATCTGAATATATAAAACTAGTTTAATGACAACTGAAAAATCAAACTCAACTAAAACTAAATCTAACTATATCTTAATAAAAACCTCTAACTGACTAAAGCATGCCGAACTAACTCTAGCAATACCGAAACTAAAATACTGAAAAAGAAAGATAACATGTCAATCAACCTAGAAGAATGAGGACTCACCAGTGATAATGTTGAACTGGAGATCGGAAACAGATCTATGCGTGATTCGAGTGCTGAGGACCTCAACCTACATCACGGGTGGGTGGATCTGTTCTTGAACACCGGGAAATTTCTATGAAAAAGAAGTGATTCAGTTTTATGATAACTTGACTATATATGTTGGAAAATATTTTTGTTACTTCATCTGTAAATTGTGAGGACTTAGTCTTTCATAAGGTTCCTCTGGGTGAGATCTTTCAAATACCTTCAACTGGATTGGCTGAGTATAACTGGACAAAAGATGTCAATTATGTGCTCACCTCAAAATTCTCGCAGGAAAGGGTCATTGGTTGTCCTAGGAAGGTGCTAAAAGGGGATACATCACCCTTTTAGAAATTAATGTTTGAAGTGGTCCATAAGGGTATACTACCTAGGGGTGAAAGACGCCATGAGGCCTCTTTTAGGGATATGGGCATTGCCATGCCTTGGAAAACATGGAAGCTATTGACTGTCCCTCTTTAATGATACGGCTCATGGACTGAGTTATTGATCCCAAAAACGAGACAAGACAGTCTGTCTATTGCTAATCTAGAAAAAAGAGAAAAAGTGTGTGTGTGTGTTAGAGAGAGAGAGAGAGAGAGAATCATAGTGAAGGCCAAGGTGTTCGAGAACTAGAAATGGAAGAACTCTAGAGTTAGAATTACTTTTGAATAGTTGAGTAACATTGACATGTCCTTGGATCAGTATTTGTGAGAGTTGAGAGAGTTTGTGAAGATTGTAAACAAGAAGTGAGTTTGACTTCTTGGGGGCTAGAATTAAGAGTTGAGAGTCTGTGTACACAAGAAGCGAGTTTGACTTCTTGGAGAGTTAAGAGTTTTCACTTATAGTTAATCGAAAATGATAGAAGTTTTAAGTTAGATTCATTGATTAACTTAATTGTAAATTTTGAATTAAGAACAAATTTTCGGTGTGGTTTTTCCCTTCATTGAGTTAGGAAGGTTTCCACGATATATTGGTGTTTGTAACACCTCGAAAATCCAAGACGTGTCATAAAGTCTAACATAAGTGTCATGAGGTCTAGACACTGTTTTTAAGTCCTTTTTAATGAATATAGGTCATTTAAGATGTTTAGAAACCAAAACATCCAAGAACGTTCATGACATCCGGAAATGTAGTTCAAGGAGGTATTAGCGTTTCTTAGCCTATTTGACTAGCTTTTAGGAGTCCGAAATGCATGAAATATGGTGGAAGGGTGTATAACATGTATTAAAGTTGTTTCGTGGTCAAAACGTCCGGTACGACTCCCCAAGGACCAACCAAGGGCCCTTTAGGAGGACCATAGCACGTAAGAGGCAACACTACCAGGGCAGTGTGCACTAACGAGACTCAAAGGACAAAACGTGTGTTGATCGACGGGGCGTCGATGCAAACCATCGACCAACACTTAGAAAAATGGTGGAAGCCCTCGCCTGCATAAGTCTCTAACCGAAACTACGGTTGTGCAGCATGGAGGGAGGCCTGCCCGTCAATGGACCAACAATCCGTCGATCGTGGTCTCGTCGATGGGGTCTGCAACTTTCCTGCACATTTTAACTTAGTCACATTTAATTAATTAAGGGGTTAGGTCACTAGTTAGGGTTTTAATGGAGTCTAATTAAGTCATTTAACCCCCCATATAAAGGCCCCAACCCTCATTAGACTAAACACAACTCACAAAATAAACTCTCTTCCTTCTCTCTTCTTTCTCTCTCTATTGGAAGACACCATTGAAGATAAGCTAGGGGAGGGATTTGGGGGCTGAAAAGGGACGATTTCACCATCAAATCTTCATCAAACGTTGATGTATGGGATCTATTCACCTTTGAGACTTCTTTCCTCAAGGGGTTCCTTCAAAGTATTTTCAAAAGTTGAGTTTTCATATGGGTTCTTCTCAATATCAAAAATCATGTTATGAATTGATTTGTTTATGGTTTATTTTGGATAATATGAATAGATTGACATGGATTCTAACTTAATTATGATCTATCTTGATGGTTTGGTCTAGTTTGTAGATGATGACCCTCAACCCTTAACCCTAGGTTTGATCTTGATATGAATTAGGTTGTGATTGATTCAATTGACTTAGTTATTGGTTGAATTGTTATTAGATGATGTTTTTACACTACTCATCAACAAATTAGGATGATTTGTAGTCTTTCATGCTAGTTCTTGAGAGGTGATCTAGGTTACGATGAATTGACCTAATCTTAAGCTTTGATCTAGTGCGAATTGTGATGTAGTGATTCTTTTAGCCTTGTGATTATGTTGGTTATTGAATTATGATGACTCTATGACCTAATTGAGTTGAACTAAGGGTTGATAGTAAGTCCTTGATGATTAATTGTGAAGAAGACTTGGTAAGTCTTATATTCCTTATTCTTTACTTCAATTTTATGATTAAGTATGATTGACTCATGATGTTATATTGAAGTATGACTTGGATTAGGATTGGTAGGGTTGGTATGATGTTAAATTGAAATGTCTTGATTATGGTTGTGAGGTTGAGTAAGATGTGAATGTTATAAGGATGGCGATGCTTACCAATGTGACTTACTATGAAACGATATATAATGTGTTAACCTCACTTCTATGAATTGTAATGAAAGGACTATACTCATGCAATTCTTATTGAGCTATGATGATGATGAATATACAAGGCTAGACCCTATGACCTAAAATAAGCTATGATTGATAATTAAGGACACTAAAGACATTTCAATAAAGGGACCTAGCTTAGCACCGAGTGATCTTGTATGTGAGGGAAGGTAGGGTTCACTACGGTCCTCACGAAGTGGATAGTTTCATGACCCAAATAGTATGTAGAGTGATATTTCCAATGCGGCCTCAATTTCCTTAAACTATGTTGGCACCATAGGAATACTAGCTAGTGGATCCACCTAGATGCTATGTTCATGTTGGGTTTTACCTTGGCCGGTAGACCACCTTCCATCGGTGTAAGGTTTTACAACACCTGATTCAACACTTAGCTCTTGTGGTCTATGTCGGTTAAGGCAAGTGTTCCCTAAACTAAAATGAAGTAATAAAGTATACACTAACTAGGGTGACTTGAGAGGTTTAACTTAGCCTAGGTAGGGCTATGGGACTCTACCTATGCCTTGCACTAGTTTGCCTTGATGGAAGCTTTAGGAAGTTGATATTATATATGTATATGCTAATGATGTGAATGATGATAATATGTTGAATTTACATGTAAATGATATCATGTGATGATGGTTATTGTTATGAACATTATTTAGTCTATATTGTTAAGGTATGATGTTAAGTATCCTTAAAGGTTATATATTTGGAGATGGACATTGTTTATGGATTCTTGTTGGGTTACTTGATTGAGTAAGGTTATGGGGCTTTGCTTGGTTATTGCACTTGTTGACTTGATAGGGATTCATGAGTACTTGTCTTGCTTATTATGCTATGATAAACTCTTATTCATGCTTGTGATGTTATTCCTTGATGATAGGGTTGTAGTAAATAATGGGTTCAAGTATGTTGGCATGCATATTACTTACTTTGCCTTAATGAATATGTCTTGTTTCTTAATATGGTTTGTTTGATTATGCATAAGACTTTCAAAGGATAAAATGACATGATTTAACTAAATGTCCTTTTTAGCATGATTTGACATTATAGGTGCATATGGTCTCATACTTAGTACAAGTGGCGTACTAACCCCATTTTCTCCTTTTTCCCAAACATTTTAGGTTCCGGTCGTTGAAGGCTCATTCGATACGACTTGAAGAAAAATTGGATATTCTCTACCATCCAAGTGGGTAGGTCCTCACTTCCCGAGGGCGATACCAATATCGAGCTTATGTTGTTGTTTAGTTCTAAAGACTTTTATGTTCCTTATATTTTAATTTGAGTACGATTTGTATAAGCCTATATGTGGCTTCTTTACATTGATGTAGGGCTATACCCAAATTCGTTATGATATTTTTAGATGGTTATGAGATGAGACAATCTTTAAGACTATGTTCTATCTTTTATATATATATATATATATATATATATATATATATATATATATATATATGTATGTGCAATAAAAGTAGAAGGCTATGTAACCTTCCTATTGAAGGGTCTATGTATACTCGATACGGATATATATTATGTGTATGTAGAGGTCTATGTAAACTTCCAATTAGAAATAATGAGAAGTTTTAAATTCTTTTGTATTTTTCACTTATGAATGTAATGATGAAAACTAAGAGGCTAGTCTTAGTCCTCAAAGAGGCCGCCGCCGCCGCTTGCGTCTAGGGGGTAAACCCGAATGTGACGGTGTTATTGTTCATTAACGTAAGTATCTTGTGTGAATTATTCAAGAATCTGGTTCTTGAGTGTTAGGTAAGGTTTCTTCACCTTGTTTGATTTTGAATGTGGCAGCGTCTATCCTTAAGGAAATAATGTCACTTACACTCTGAAGATATTCTCATTGAACATATACTGATGGGATATGCTAATGATACTATCACGATCCAGAAACGGACATGATGACACCTGCCTATCCCACAAATGCAATTCAGTGTCAACCTAACAGTAACGAAACCAAACATGGGTAGAAGTAAGGGGTGAGTACCAACAACACAGTACCCAACAAGAGACCTGCGAAACAAAGAAAATAACTAGATATCGAATACTTCTTATGCTCCAATTGAACCTCCTTAAATTATAACCTGCACATAAATCAGCCAAATCTAGAAATTGTAAAATACACGTCTCACAAAGCCCAATATTCACAGTGTAATCTTTACAATTCAACAATTAAGCAAATCAAATAAGTTTATTCCAGTGTCATGTATTTCAGTTACACATAACAAGTTCATCAATCACAATCACCAAGTAACTCACACATAAGCATAAAATACATCAAGTATCAATTATCAATCTCTTGCCAGAATCATTTTCCATCAACACAATATCACTAGCTGAAACTATTTCTCATTTGTTTTACATCACATCACTAGCCGAAACCATTTTCCATAGGTTATATATCACATCATTAGCCGCATCCAATTCCATAGACTTTATATCACCTCACTAGACGAAACAATTTTCCATCGTCTTTATATCATATCACTAGCAGGAACCATTTCCATCAGATTTTTATCATACACTAGCCGGAACCAATTCTGATCGTCTTTGTATCACATCACTAGGCAAAACTATTTTCCATCGGATTTATATTCATATCACTAGCCGAAACCATTTCTCATCGACTTTATAACACTACCACATATATCATTATGGTGTTCAAAGTCAATGCACACAAGGTATTCACACCACATGAAATAGAATACAATTAATACAATTTAAGTCTAGAATCATATCTATTTAGCCATCAATGTGGTTGATAGATACTTTCATCTACAATATGTGTAAAATACAGAAATAAATTGTCTATTAGAACTATTCATATTTAAATACTTTTAGAGAACATATAACCAAAACAAATGTTTGTATCTGAAGCAGATATCACAAGTACACCTCAATTTATTGTTCCAACTGAGAAAGGAGTTGTAGTCCCAAGCTCAACCTTTTCCATTTCAAACCGACAATATATGGAAAGGGTTCGAGGTACCTTCAAAAAGCATGTGAACCACTTTTAACTAAAAAAACTGAAACTAATAAATCATAAAGCAGAAGTTAGAGTGATTTTACCTAGTTAGAGTGATTTTACCTATTGCAAAAATATTTTCTTATTCCAGGAAAACATTTAACAAATGAATAGTTTTGAGTCTATATTTCAACGATTAATATCACTAATGTAGACAATGAAGATATTCTATCTTAGTATGATCTTAACAAAAAGTTAAAGGGAGATGTGTGTAGGATTCTTCTAACAAGTTTGAGAAACTTTACGGATGGTAGAAGACTTATACCTGGGGGGTTGTGTCTTTGGTAACTAGGAATTACAGTTTATATTTTCCTAGCTAGGAATTAGAGTTTATAATTCCTTAGGTTACATATGTTTGTAATCTTTCGTTGAGGCTCAGAGTTTAATGAAGTGAAGTTAAATCCTAAAGAGGTGTAGGTCGTGGTTTTTACCCTCTATGATTTGGGGGTTTTCGCGATAATATATTGTGTCATTATTTTATTTGTTTTACAAAACAAAACAGCTGTAATATGCAAAGTAACATATAGAATATGCTTGTTCCTTAGACAAATTTGGGGGTGGAAATTCCAACAGAGTGAAGATTACTGGGAAATGGAAGAATGAGAATGGAGAAATGGAAAGACCTAGAAGAGAGTAGAAAGAAAAACAGTAGTCAAAGACAAGTGATTTAGTCGAGAACATGTTGTTAAAAGTTGTACAACATGAGCCCCTATTGTTTAGTTTGACTAAGTCTGCAGTATAGCTATATTTTAGCTTTCAGTTGGTAGTTGTTTTCTTTTAACGTGATAGTTTTCCTATTGTGTAGTATTTGCAGAATTGTGTTCCTAATCTTTAGGTGAGTTGGTGTGTGGAATTACAGTAGTGGTTTAGTGGGAATATGATTCCATAATATTTAAACCTATATAAGGCTACAGAGCCTATTGAATAAAATCATCCACTAACAATCTCTGCAAACAGAATTTGGTTATCTTTTATTCTTCCTGATATTTTCTTTTTCAACTATTGATTTCTCTATCAAAGTTGTCTTCATCATTTGGCATCAGAGCCAGGTTTAAAAGACATAAAGAGAAGTAACACATCTATTGTGATGACTGATTTACAAGCCATAGGTGGAGTTAAGATACTCAACCATCAAAATTACAAAACATGGATGACATGTATGACTTCCTACATGGAACGTCAAGATCTTTGGGAGGTCGTCAATGGAAGTGAAGTCAAACCAAGGGAAGAAGAACCAAATGGCACATTAAAAAAATGGAAGATTAAAGCAGGAAAAGCATTATTTGCCCTCAAGACAACCATCGAAGAAGACGTGTTGGAAATATACGAGATGCTGGAACACCAAAGGAAGCTTGGGACACGCTGGCTGCACTCTTTTCAAAGAAGAACGATACACGACTACAACTTCTAGAAAGTGAGTTATTGTCGATAGATCAAAATGATATGAGCATTGCACAATACTTTCACAAAGTGAAGGCTATATGCCATGAAATTTCAGAATTGGAACCAACAGCTCCAATCGGGGAAACCATGATGAAAAGAATAGTCATTCATGGTTTGAGATCTGAGTAGAGAAACTTTTTCAATGCAGTACAAGGATGGCAAATTCAACCATCACTTGTTGAGTTTGAGAATATGTTTGTTGGCCAAGAAGCCATGGCTAAGCAAATGGGTGGAGTTTCACAAAAAGGTGAGGAGGAAGCACTCTATATCAACAAAAGTAGAGGGAACTCCAAGAAGTACACTATAGCTGGGACGAAAAGATGTGATGATAAGGAAAAAAATCATCAAGGAAAGGATAATTATCGTCCAGGGGGAGCTTCAAAGAACTATTGGGGCAAAAACAAGAGGTTTGAAGGGAAGTTGCATCACTGCGGATAAAAGGGCCATAATGCCAAAGTTTGTTGGTTCAATAAAAAAGTTGTTGAGAGCAACGCTGCAGCCACTTCTAGTCCAAAGGAAAAGAGTGAAGATGATTGGGATGCTGAAGCATTTTTTGCTGTAGAACAAGAAGAGTTAGCTCTTACAGTAACAACCTCTAAACAAATTGATTATGAGAATGATTGGATTATTGACTCGGGTGCTCAAACCATATGACTGGAGACAAGGAGAAGTTACAAAATCTAACCAAGTACAAGGGAAGTCGTGAGGTGGTGACAACCAATGATACAAAATTATCGATAGCTCATATCGGTAAGGCTGTAGTGTCACCAAATAGTAGTGCTGATATGATGTTGCTTCAAAATGCTTATCATGTCCCAGGTATGAAGAAAAATCTCCTTTCAGTAGCACAGCTAACATCTACGGGTCAATTTATTTTGTTTGGTCCGCAAGATGTAAGAATATATCATGATCTTGATATTAAAAAAGAGCAAGTAATGAAGGGACAAAGATTGAATTCCGTCAATGTAATGTTGGCAGAAACCACATATATAGACAGGACAAGGAAGAATGAAACTGCATACTTATGGCATATGCGATTGAGCCACGTTAGCTACTCTAAACTAAGTGTCATAATGGAAAAGTCAATGTTGAAGGGTCTTCCAAAACTCTCAGTAAGGACTGATGTTATATGTGCGGGTTGTCAGTATGGTAAAGCACATCAGTTGCCGTATGAAAAGTCTAAATATTAAGGCCAAGGAACCATTAGAGTTAATTCACTCTTATGTATTTGGACCTGTCAAGCAACTCTTTGTTGGTGGGATGAAATATATGTTAACCTTCATTGATGATTTTTCCAGGTATGTATGGATTTATTTTCTGAAGGAAAAGTCTGATACATTTTCAAAATCCAAAGAATTTAAAAAGGTTGGTGAAGCAGAAGTTGGCAAGAAAATTCTTTGCCTGTGAACTGACAATGGTGGGGAATACACCTCATATGAATTATCTAAATTCCTTCTGAAGTATCAAATATGTCGTCAGCTCACATGTCCAAATACTCCACAACAAAATGGTGTAGCAGAACGAAAGAATAGACATCTAGCGGAAATCTGTCGGAGCTTGCTTCACGCAAAAAATATTCCGAGACAATTTTGGGCGGAAGCTATGAAGACTGTAGCTTTTGTGATCAATAGAATTCCCCAACAAAGGTTAAGTTTTTTTCCAGCTTTTGAAAAGTTATGGAATATGAAACCATCAGTTAGCTATTTTCGTGTTTTCGGATGTGTATGCTATGTATTTGTACCTAACCATTTACGTAGCAAGATGGACAAAAAGGCTGTTAGGTGTATCTTTGTAGGGTATGACAGTCAACGAAAAGGGTGGCATTGTTATGACCCAAGCACGGGAAAGTGTTACACTTCTCGTAATGTGATATTTGATGAAACTTCTTCATAGTGGTCTTCAAATAAGAAAATCCTGCCAGATTCAAATGTTCTCAAAGATGTATTGGACTCGTCCCATATCCAGCAGAGTCTAGATGAAGCTGAAGATGAAGATGAAGCTAGCGAAGATATTGCTGAAGAAGGCTTGGCTCAAAATCCTTGGCAAACTAGTGTGTATCAACAACAAAGTGAAGCAGACGAGCTAAGTGGAAGAAACACACCCCAGAATCTTAGAAGGTCATCAAGGATCAGAAAGCTTAATCCAAAGTATACCAATGCTGCCATAGTAGAAGAAGAAGATGAAAAAGAACCAGAGAATTTTGAGGAAGCATTCCAAAATCCGAAGTGGATTAAAGCTGTGAAGGAGGATATTGATGCGCTAGAACTGAATCAAACTTGGGAGCTCGTGGTAAAGCCAAGTGATGTTAAACCTATTTCTTGCAAATGGATTTACAAGATAAAGCGTCACACAAATGGGTCAATTGAAAGGCACAAAGCTCGTCTTGTAGCCCGAGGCTTTTTTCAGCAATATGGACTAGATTATGATGAAACATTTAGTCAAGTGGCTAAGCTTACTACAGTCCGAATCATACTTGCTCTTGCTGCCAGTAAAAATTTGAACCTATGGCAGATGGACGTAAAGAATGCCTTTTCGCACGAGAGTTGGATCGGGAGATCTACATGTGTCAACCAATGGGCTTTCAGAGTCAAGCTCATCCTGAGTATGTACGTATGCTTCGAAAAGCACTATATGGGTTAAACCAAGCACCAAGGGCATGGTATGGTAAGATTTCTGAATTTCTTACTCATAGTTGCTATTCTGTAGCACCTGCAGATTTCAGCTTGTTTGTGAAAGTTGTTGGAAAGAAACTAGCTATTGTGCTAATATATGTGGATGATCTAATCCTAACAGGAGACTGTGAGGAAGAAATTCTTCTAACAAAGAAGAATTTGTCAGTTCGCTTCCTAATGAAGGACCTTGGACGACTCAACCATATTCTTGGCTTGGAGGTTGATTGTAATGAAGAAGGATTTTTTTTGCATCAGAAAAGATATTCTAAAGATCTGTTGAAGAAGTTTGAAATGTTGAATTGCAAACCAATATCAACGCCATTGGAGCCAAATGCTAAGATGTGTGTAGATGAAGGAAAAGACTTAGCAGATGTGACGATGTATCGACAATTGGTAGGTAGTCTGATTTATTTAACTCAGACTCGACCTGATATTTCCTTTGCAGGTTGTGTGATGAGTCGCTACATGCACAATCCAAAGAAGCACCATATGGAGGTTGTTCAGCGAATACTAAGATATGTGAAAAGTACAATTGATTATGGTATTTTGTACAAGAAAGGTGAAGAATGCAAGCTGGTCGGATATTGTGACTCTGACTATGCAGGGGATCATGATACCCGACGTTCAACAACTGGCTATGTGTTTAAGCTTGGAGCTGGAGCGATTTCTTGGTGCAGCAAAATACAACCAACTGTATCGTTGTCAACAACAGAAGCAGAGTATAGGGCAGCAGCAGTTGCAGCTCAAGAAAGTACGTGGCTTATGCAATTGATGAAGGATTTACACCAACCAGTTGGATACTCAGTTACCTTGTACTGTGGCAATCAGTCAGCGATTTGCTTGGCTGAAAATCCTATTTTTCATGCTAGGACGAAGGACGTGGAAATACATCCTTCTTCTTCCATATGTTCGAGGACGAACATGGTTTTAGTGGTGGATAATGTAATGATCCGAAAGGTCACTTTTGAAACTTTTACTAAATTACCATTTTACCCATCTCGGTAGTTGCATAGAGTCACTTTTGATAATACTAAATCAACATCTCTTTCTCCCTTTTGAGTTTAAACTTCTAAGCAAAAGATTTAGATCATCTTAAATCTATATAGACAATTTTTGCTTTACGTGATGCACACGAAAAAATTTGAGATTTCAATGAAAAATTATAATCTTGTGTCACGAAGTTCTTGATCAAGAAACTATCGATCTATTAGCATTATCTCGAACACCGGGGAGTTGACTATTAAAAGCTTGATAAACTGCATCTCACACATTCTTCATATAAAATTTTCTTGCTTAACCTTCCTCGAGAGGATAAAATGTCGTGTCCGATAAACATTCGAATTCAAGTGATTCTTCAGTATCACTATATACCATCTTCATCGAAAACCTAAAAAAACATACCACGAAGTCAACTGTCAGATCATTGAGAAACCAAAAAAGTACGAGAATGACCCTTATAAGGAAAAAAAAGAGTTAAAGCACTACATACTGGCTATGTGTTTAAGCTTGGAGCTGGAGCGATTTCTTGGTGCAGCAAAAGGCAACCAACTTTATCGCTGTGAACAACAGAAGCAGAGTATAGGGCAACAACAGTTGCAGCTCAAGAAAGTACGTGGCTTATGCAATTGATGAAGGATTTACACCAACCAGTTGGATACTCAGTTACCTTGTACTGTGACAATCAGTCAGCGATTTGCTTGGCTGAAAATCCTATTTTTCATGCTAGGACGAAGCACGTGGAAATACATTGCCACTTCATCAGGGAAAAAGTGTTGCAAGGAGAGATTGGCTTGGAGCATATAAAAACTGAGCAACAAATTGCAAACGTGTTCACGAAAGGATTAAGTGTCCATAAGTTTGAAAGTTTATGTCTACAACTAGGCATGGTTAAGACCGGCGCTGATGTCGAGAGGGGGTGTTAAAAGTTGTACAACATCAGCCCCTATTGTTTAGTTTGACTAAGTCTGCAGTATAGCTATATTTTAGCTTTCAGTTGGTAGTTATTTTCTTTTAACGTGATAGTTTTCCTATTGTGTAGTATTTGCAGAATTGTGTTCCTAATCTTTAGGTGAGTTGGTTTAGTGGAATTACAGTAGTGGTTTAGTGGGAATATGATTCCATAATATGTAAACCTATATAAGGCTACAAAGCTCTATTGAATAAAATCATCCAGTAACAATCTCTGCAAACAGAATTTGGCTATCTTTTATTCTTCCTGTTATTTTCTTTTTCAACTATTGATTTCTGTATCAAAGTTGTCTTCGTCACATGTGATTTGTTAAAAATAAGAAATAGTGTACACATAAAGACCTAGAAGAGAGTACAAAAAAAAAAGTAATCAAGGACAAGTGATTTAGTCGAGGACAGGTTATTTACTAAAAAACAAGAAATAGTGTACACATGTTGTGCGTTATTAGAAAAGTATTTTTTAGTTGCGGCAAAAAATTTTTAAATAACATTTTTATTTCTTTTATATTATCTATACGTAAGGAGGAAAAATTCTAAAAATATATTTAAATATTTAAAACAGAATAAGAAAAATACAAACATAAAAATAAGTTATGAGCAGAGAGTTAGATGAGGTAGAGTATATTTTTATTTTATTTTATTAAACCGTTATGATTTAATTCATTTGATTGATCACTCTTCTTCTTTATCAACATTTAATGGATAATTATATAATGATATTACTTAGGCCATTTCAAAAAAATAATTTACGAATCGTGTGATTTTTGAATTAACTATATAAACTATTAATATGTCATCACATTTGAAGAATAATGCAAAGATTATAATATTATAAAATAATGACTGGTTGAAATTACTATGCCTTTCCTTTGATTTTTCACATTTATATGCTAAGTTAATCCAACAATAATTGCATATCTAATATAATCTAGTAGGCTAAATTTGACAAGAAAGGTCGATATGTTTGGTTTTATGTTATATGTATCGAGAGAGGTGGATGGTGAATACTAAAAACTTGAAGGTGTCCATTGTAGAGAGTTTTTCCATGGACAGGAGAACCAATTAGGGTTTTTCCCGAGTCCATTGGATATAATCCTAAGGAGACAACGATGTTAGTTGTGGTTTTGATGATTTTTATTGAACTTATCTCTCCAGATTTGTTTGCAAAGAAGTCTTTGTTGTCTACAACATCGACAATTGGAAAGCAATAGCTATAGATAAAGCTACTCAAATAAGCTAAGACCAAGCACAACTAGGGTCAAGGTTATACTTGATCTAATGGAAAAAATTCCAAATCATATAAGATTGTAAGCACAAAGATCATGATGAAGATAATTGTCGTTTGATCTCGAAAAGAAATTAAAATAACAAACAAATTGATGATACAATTAATATTTCTTCGAAAGGTACTACCAATAGTGAAAAGTATCAAGGTGATGCGAGAGAAATATTAAATGAAAAGGAAAGGTTGATCAATAATTGGTTGTTGCAAATTCTGAGCAAAATCGTACACACACTCAATTGATGTTGTTACAAGTAATATTGATGTCCAAACAACAACTGAATATAAAGGGAAAACGTCAAGAGTTGGGGTTGATGCGCGCCGAGAGTTGGTTCAGGCCAAAAATTAATGGAGCCAGGACACAAACTAATGGATACATCTGACGATGTTGAAGATGCTGAAAATTCTGGGAAGCATGTTTTGCAAGTTGAAACCAAGAATGTAACTAAAAATTAGACGCAGACTGCACACAAAAAATCAACTAGTAATTGAAGCATTTCCCGACTAGTCAAACTAATTCTCCATGCCATTGAAAAGGTTGTGAATGAAAATTTTCATGACAGTGAAAAAAGACAAGATATTAGTAATGCCTCAAGAGACCTATTATGTTCGAATAACTTTGATGCTTTATCGAATTACCAGAAATTCGTCGTTTGCCGACCGCAAAAATAGTCTAAATGTAGTCGGAAAATGGAATTTTTCGATGACTTTCTGACTATTTTTGGGTAGTCGGCATATTGGACGTCGTAAAATATTTACCGGCTACAGTAGTCAGACTTTGCCGATTACCGTAGTCGGAAAATATAAAACTAGTCCTGACCATTAAACTATCTAAATAGCCGACTACAGTAGTCGGAAAAATATTAAAATAATAGTTTATTAATTAATTATTTAATTAATATATCTTCCCACTAAAGTATAATCATTTAAGTATTTTTCTGAGTAGTGTAGTCAGAATAACTAATTTATTAAATAAATAACTAGGTACTCTCTGATTGCTGTAGTAGGCAATATTAAATTTTTTGAAGAAGCCGGGTCATTTTGCTGATTACTGTGGTAAAAAATTGCATTTTTATATAGAAAAAATTGTTTACTTGATACACCACCTGTTAAATTATACTACCATCCATTCGTAAAAGTTTAACAATAAAATCAAACATCAAATACATTCCTAATCATTTAAATTTCCATTCAATATAACTAAGTTTAAAAGTTCAAGCATCACCTGAAGAAAGTCTAATAAGTGGTAAACTGTTATTCAAAACATAAGTAAATAATTAAAAACAAGTCTAGATCTCATAGAAAATGTTCAAACATACTAAATAAATTTTTTACGAAGAGTGAGAAGTTGAAGCACAAAACAACAATGGCAATGAATGAATTGAGGAAGGTTGTACTCCAAGTCCATAAATTTTACCTTTCTTCACACCTTCTGCCATATTTGTTTTCTTCCTTCCTCCATATTTATCCATATATATCATCATATGACAGTTGTGTCGTGGAACCAGCCTCAAAAATAAGTTGTGTTTCACTCCGTTCATGCAAGACTCATTCAAATGAATCAAATCAATAGAAAACTACTATTTATGCCTCATAACATATTAACCAAAACTTTACTTTTGAGAACCAACAAAGCAATTCAACCATAGGGCATAGCCTTTTACAAATTAATAATGACCTCTTTAATAAATTGGGAACAAAATATCAAATAAGCAACAGAATTACAAATTTTTTTATCATTATATCCTATTGACAGATTCTATGACAAGTTGAAATAGTGAATTTGACATAGATCTACCCTCTTTAGTTGCTAAGGCAGTAGTTACCAAAATATAGCATCAATACATGAATTCTGGCATTGAGGATCATAAGCAACAGCAAAATCAAATGAAATGTGTTAGTGGAGTGCATCATAATGGAGATAAAATAGAGCATGTGTTTAAGGTGGCGGTGAGTGATCTCTATTCAGTCCAAAGTGATTAAGGCTCATATCAAATTCTTATCGAAAGAGAATTGGAATTTGATTTACATATGAAGGCTCTATACGTGGATTTATAACCTTATCTATTACTTGTAAAAAAATTTTTTACTTGGGTTGTCTTTTCCTTAGAGTTCACAAATATCAAGTTATAAATAAAATCCTTCCATGGTAGTCACTGATGTCCATACAGAGTAAGAAATGAAGAGCTAGCCGGTGCATGCAACATAAGAATGTTGTCTTAGATAAATATCCCAGTCCATATTATTCATGTAAAAATACTTTTTGACCTTCAAAAACTTTTAAGAACATCTTCTCTAAAAAAAAAGAATAAGATATATAAACTTCTGAATCAGATGAGTTTTCGAGATCTGGATAGACTTTTGTGTGATGATAGTTGTAATTATGATCTATCATAGTTGTGATATTTGGTTTTCCTTGAATAGATACTTCTGACAGTCTTCTACGTTGTAGCGAAGATTCCTTTGTATTTGTCCCCCTTTCTTAATACAACAATCAAGTCAACACCTTTTGAATATTTTAGTCTTTGGTGCCCTCGTGAAGGTAATATGTCTACTGTATTTCCAGACATATTTCCTTCACGGGATCACCAATGACACCTATGTTTGTAAGCCTCAAATATTGGAAAGGTGTTGACTTGTTTGTTGTATTAAAAACGGTATACAAATATAAAGGAATATATTTTGCAAAGTAGAAAACCATCAAAAGGATTTATTCAAGGGAAACCAAATATCACAACTATGATGGATCACAATTACGCTTATCATCACACAAAAGTCTATCCAGGAGACACATCATTGATTATTTGGTTCTTTTTTCTTATGAAAGACAACTTCCAAGTTTTTCAAGGTTAAAAAGCATTTTTCATGAATATAGTTATTCAAGACAAGTTTCTTGTGCTGCACCACTCAGCGCTTTAATGAACTTAAGGTCACAAACATGTAATCTTCCTTTATTCCTCTTTATGGTCATCACTGACTGGCAAGGATGAGCAGTCACTATTACTTGACAGTTTGTGAATTATGAGGAAAAGAAAACCCAAGTGTATAATTTCTTCATATATAAAACAAATTTCAATTCTCCTCCAAAAGATTTATCAAACAAATGTAGAGTTGCATTAATTTGATACTATTTGGATCTTATTTTTGGACATATATCTGTGGAAGAAGTAAATAAGAATTATATTTAAGTGAAAATATGCTATTAAGAAAGTGTTGTGGTATAAGACCTAAGAGATGCAGGTGCATTTGAGAGACGAATAAACTCTAGAATTATAGTGAAACACTTCTCAAAATATATGTAGAATGCAGCGATAGTACCAAATGTGTGCCACAATAAAATTAAGGGGGCCATGTGCAACTATTCACTAGAAGTGGGATGGTAGAAGTAAGATGACGTCCATAGTTTATTTGCTACGCAGTTGTCACAACATTTTCTACTTGCTAATTATATTGCTATAGTTTGATGTTGATTTTTAAAAATTATGTATGAATTCATAATGAAACAGCTCAATTCCAGATGAGATAACTTAAACCATTAAGATTATAATAAGGTACATGAAATTAAACCTCTTTTTCCTACTAATTTTCTCAACAATAGCTAAATTCGACAGTCGACAACATCATTTTCCATCTTAATTAATTTTCTATTTATCCAATTACATTGAAACTCTCTCAAGTTACAAGTGTTTAATAGTGTCATCAAAACCCTCAAAGCACCATAATGAAGATTTGAAATTATACAAAATCATTCCAAGGGATCGATAGAAAACGATATGATAATAAATGAAACATGAAAGCAAACATCGAAACATGAAAAAATAACACTTGGAATGTTCTAGAAGGGCCTTTTAACATAGATTTGGGGGAATTTTCAAGAATGGGCTTTTCACGTATATTAGGTATACGTAGATCAAGTACAAGTTGTTCAAAAAATTATATTTTGCAGTCCTTATTGGTTGGTGCTCCGGCACCGAAAGACGAAGGCGACAAACTTCGTACTCCTCTGAAAATGTCGACAATGTCAGAGTGTTTGAGAGAGACTGAGTTAAGTTTTTTATTCTAAAGCTTCAATCAAATGCTTTTATCATTTTCTTCCTTTCTATTTCCTTATTTTATTTCCTGTCGTATTAATTCTATTCCATAATTGAATGAGGCAAATCATCATTTAATTTAAAATTGCGGCACCATCAATGATTAAAAATGTGTCTTTCATGTACTTTTAAATTTCATTAATGATCTTCATAAATCAAATGGTGAATTGTCTTTATTCAATTTGGAAATAGAAGAAAGAGGAGAGAAAATAAATTTGGAAAAGCGAAAAAAAGAAAATGATAAAGCATTTGATTGAGGTTTTAAAAATGAAAAACTTGCCTAAGTCTCTCTCAGTCGGTGTTGACAATTCCAGAGGAGTAGCAGCTACATTGTCGGCATCTTCTGATGTCGGAGCACCGACCAATAAGGATCACAAAATGCAAATTGTTGAACAACTTGTACTTGATCTCCACAACCATATTCTTCGTGAAAACACTTCTCTAAAACTTTCAAAGGTTTATTCTTCTCATTTAGAGGCTTACCCTTATGTTTCTTTTACTTTCATATCATTTTATTATTTGTCTTGATTTATCGTGGCATGATTCTGTATAATTTCAATTCTTGAATATGGTGAAGTTAGGTAAAATAGAGGGTTTTGATGACTATTTAACGCTATTCACGCTAAGGTTGCATAACTGGTTAACTAAAACAACATCAGTATTCTACTTGATAAACTCGACTTATGAAACTTTTTAACTCTAGCATCTCCGTTCCCTGGGAAATCATAACTATAATTTCTTCATATTGAGCAATTGTTCAATATGATGTCGTTTTTCACTGTAACAATACAACTTACCTAGTTTAGCTACATTTAGCAAAATGAATTTGCACTAAAATGGGTAGGAATGTAACATTCTCATGTATATGTGAGAAAGATCATACTTTAGCTATATTTATTATATGCCTTCGAACAATATTGATCATGTTTCAAACTTGTGTCACGGTAGAATCAAACATTGATTCATACTGAACTAACAATTTATAGATAGTCTATGTGCATATTGAAGATTTTTGTTATATTAAGTGCATAAGACCATCCCAAGAATCAAACTTATAATATCTAAACAACTTATCATCGAATGTGCTTTATATTTTGCCTCTACTCTGGCATAGACCCACATTTTGTATCAACATAAATACTCAGCAGGTACCCAAGTCCCAACCTAATTGTCATGTAGATTATGTCTTGCTATCGGATTCTCATTGTCTAGTCGTATAAGATCAACAAATTTTCTAAACAAATAACAAAAAAGAAGATAGTATGTGAGTATCAACTTAATTAACTTTAGATTAGTCTCTGTAATGACTCTTTACTTTGATGAATGAAAATCCTTTATTTACCCAAAAAAAAAAGAATAACATTTTTGTCAAACACATTTAATGAGGTAGTCGCATAATCATAGAGATGTCTTGATGTCCTAACTTGACGTTGAAGTTGATGAAGACACCAGAATTGTAAGATCGTGATGTACTTGAGATATTGTTCCACTGCGTTTGACACAATGTGTGTTAGAAACAAGACAAGTAGTAATTGCCTGCCAATCTTTTAGGCGCCTCTCCAACAACGTTAATTCTTTTGGAGTGATTTCTAAACAACACAGTGCAAAGTGTAAGAAACAAAAACCAAAACCAATACAATGCAGTACTAATAAGAACAAAAATGGAAAGATGAATTGAGAAGCCATGATTTTTTTTTTTGGTAGGCAAAGCAAACAACAACGACATTCATTCCAAGGGCTTCCCTGTCAAACCTTATTGACAGGAAGTTCCTCACATTTCCTGTTATTAATAGTACCGTTGAGTCATGAATTGTACTAAGTTTCATCATTATCTAATTCGAGAGATAAAAGCTACCTAGTATAAAGCAGTCAGTTGGTTTAATTAATATTGTATAGTATTAAATTTAATATGCAGTTACCTATCAGATTGTTTCTTTTTTAGAAATAACTCACAGTTTTTATTGCAAATTAACAACATATTAAAACATAAGAATACATGAAAGAATTACAAGAGACAAAGACTGCAAAATATTTGTTAAAAACCACTGCGAAAAGTATTACGTTCCTTTCAATCTCATTTAATAGGAATTTTGATTTAAGTTTTCTTCTAACGACTAGAAGGTCCCTTTTTAGTGAGTCAATTTTGTAGGTTTCTTTCTTATGTGTCAGATGTTGGTATCATCACTGTGACATATATTGACACTAATTCAACAGTAGGCCTAAATATAATTGAACTCCCTTCTACGTATTCTTCTATTGTCAAACTAGTATACATAATTAACCCATTAAGAAATCGAGCTCTTTAATAATTTTAAGACAAAAAGAACACAAATAAAAATCATCAACAAGAAAAAATATAATAAAATAAAAATGAAAAAATGAACTCATACATCAACCCAACTAAAAGACTCTCTCCGTACAAGATTTAGAATTGCCTTAACAGGATATGTCAACAAAGTAATAAATTAATATTTTAGGTATATCATCTTTTCAGTACTACCCCCTTATTTGATTTTAATGGTGTGTTAGCAGATTGATTTGCATATTCACATATAAGATTAAAAACTAAAAGAAAATATTGATTTTAGAAATTATAAGTCAATCCACTTTAACATGGAAACCAGAATCGAGTTTCACAAAGAAATGGAAAAAACAACTATCTTCTTTGACCCCTTTGGTCACTGCATTCGCAAACTCAATGAAAGATTAAAATTTTGACAATCATCAAAAGTATATTAACCTCAATCAAAAGCTTTAAATACCTATGCAAAATAGATATTTGTGCAAACCCGAAAGGGTAAAAGAAAATTAAATGCAAATCAAAACAATTAACTAACATATACCTGATAATTACAAGAACAATTGGAGAAGAAGCTTGGAAAGTTAATGTAAAAATAAAGCATTGAGAGAGTTCCTTTAGACTAATGGCGTTACGTTAAAGCGTTTTTGCTACCTGCACATTAGTGTACAATAAATGTGTTTATCAAGTTTGTTTGAACTTCATAGCATGAGAAAAAAGAATGAGAGGAATGAAATACCTTCTCATAGCCCCCTTGTAGTTAGATTCTAAAAATATCATTGTACACTTACCGATTGATTTGTAATTGAGAGGAATAAAATCTACAATTGTAATGGAATACTTTTCTAAATACCTGTAGGCACGAAGTGATAATATCAAATGAGGTGCCAACATAAGGGGGTTAAATCCTCGAAAAGTTCCCTCTTCTGGAAAAGGAAAACAAAGGCAATAAGTTATTTGACTTTGTTTTCCTTTTTTTCCAGAAGAGAGAACTTTTGAGGAATTAGCTCCCTTATTATTCTAGAGTTTATTCGTTTCATCAGATGCACATGATTGCTAAGGTATCACTCTATGCTGCAATTCCAATATTTCTTATATCTGTTCGAACACGCATTTCTTCAGTGATTATGGATTACCCTTGCTTCACACTGCACCATTAAAATCTAGGAATATAAGGAAACATTTCTACCTTTTACGGCAAGCTATTAAGGAAACATCTTAATGACGTATCAATTAGGGTTACTAAGGAATTCAAATTGTTAAAATTGAAAAGGTACTGTAGAGTCCTAGTTTTTTTTAGTTTCATCTTGTAGAGTCTTTGGATGATATTTATGACAAATTCAACAAATGCTGATGAAAGAATAGCTGATTTTAATAAGCAAAAACAACACAATGCAAAGTGTAAAAAGCAAAAAACAATTAGTCAGCAGAAACAACACAGTAGTAGAAAGACCCAAAAAATAAAGCGGAAATTGAGACGTCATAACTAAGAAAAGCCATAAAACAGAGGAAAAGACAATGTATCAGCTCATATACGAAATCTCATAAAGAGGTGCGCACAACATTATGTTAAACTCATAATCGAAGGTTTAAATAATGACAAATGCATATACTGACTAGTCACTTGATACAGGAAATGAACGAGATACATCACCAAAGCGCAAACTCTCAATCCACATTATTGCAGGAATCAAGTGAATCATGAGCAAATCTAGTAAAGAAAGGAAAGTGATATTTGATCAATCACATCAAATTTCACAGCTTGCAAAAATTAAAGGAAGACACAGAAGGAAAAAATTTCACAGCTTGCACAAATTAAAGGAAGACACACAAGGAAATCTCTCAAATAAAACAAGAAGGACAAGATAATTAAATCAAGGTAAAATCAAAGAAGAAATATCGGGCCAACAGTCAAGATCACAATTTGAATAAGGTACTTAATCTGGATACTATCAAGGATTTCAAACAAATTTAAACATTTATTATCAACAGCGATCTTTAAAATGAGTAAGCGAGTGAAAATACTAAACAACACAACTTGATGTAATTAGTTAAATACCACCTAATTCAAGAAATGTTAAGCTAAAATAAACCTCCATTCTTGAGCATTGAGATCAAAACAAGAGACAAGATCTAAAACTAACAAAGAGTGCTAAACAACGAAGTTAAATCTAAACACCTTTATTTAGTGAACTAAAATAGGTAAACATAATCGCTCAAAAAAACTAAACCCAACACTTCACATCAAAAGAGGAAGGAATACGAGTGTTACCTGGTTCTGGGCAGCAACTAGAACTCAATCCTGGATGTGACGAATTCCAACCCCACTCCGACTCTAAATAGTCGCGAAGCAACAAAATTTCAATGACGAAAATAAGAACTCCCAAAAACTTAGCGAGGTGTTCTATTTCTCGCCTCCAAAAACTCCTGCCCTGAACAGTAAGGGTGAGGGTGTTTATATAGGACAAACTCTGGGTCGAAATAAAGGGGAAAACGATGTGGGACTCTGGAAATTTTCAAATTCTTAATTGGGTCTTGGGTCTCTTAATGTGAAATGGGTTTAAAGAATTTGGGCCAAAATTTTGGGTTAAAGGTTATCTGATGGTCCAAATATAGACTAAATGAAGTCCCTAAAGAGAGTTTCAAAGGGAAATGATATGGATTATAAAGTCAACTAATTACTCAAGCTTCTTAACTTTAACGACATCAAAATAATTATTTCAAAAGGAAAGATCTTAATTAAATTGTCAGTTTAAAGAAAATAAGTTTTATATTTAATTGAAGCTCTGTTTTTTGGTAAATCAATTTACTAACTATTTATTCAAATTGAAAAATTATATAAATCTATATATTTTAAGTATAAAGATATATAATCCATATGAGAAAGGGGCAAAAAGTGTTTGGAAGATAATCTTGATAGTATTTTTTATTTTCAAAAACAATTATTTCCCATTGTTCAATATTTAAGAAGCTTAAAAATTAATCAAATCGTGGAGGGTCAAAATTGAGTGTCAACAGGCATCATCACTATAACATATATTAACGCTACTTCAACAGAAAGCCTAAATAAATCGAATTCTCTAATAGTGTCCTTTTACTATTCTTAATTTACCCATTAAAAAATCGAGCTCTTCAATAAATTTAGGACAAAAAGAACAAAGATGATGAAATGAAAATGACAAAATGAACTCATATATCCACCTAACAAAAAGACTACCGGTACAAGATTCTGAATTGTCTTAACATGATATGACAATGAAGTAATAAAATTATTGTTTTAGGCATATCATCTTCTTAGTGTTACCCCCTTATTTGATTTTAGTTGTAGCAGATTGATTTACATATATTCACACATAAAACTAAAAAATAAAAAAAAATAAAAAGATTGATTTTAGACATTTAAATCAGTCCACTTCAACATATAAAAAATAATTAACTATCTTCGTTTTACCCCTTTGGTCACTGCAATTCATAAACCCAATCAAAGATCAAAACATTAAAAATCATCCACATCTCTATTTATAACTCTTAATCAAAAGTTTTAAATACCGAAAAGGGTAAAAGAAAAAATTGAATGCAAATCAAAACAATTAACCAACATATATATGCCTGAAAATTGTAGCAACAATTAGAGAAAAAGCTTCAAAAGTTATAGTGATAATTAAACTTACACACCTCGTCTAAAGAATTGCTCCTTTCCAAATACTTCCTCGCCCCCTCTGATTTTGAGTGTGTTTGAACGAGAAAGATTTTGATAATTGACAAATAGAGGAATAGATGAAAGGAACCGGTTGCGCCAACATGTACTTTTCAGACCGAATTCGAGTGGGATAAGGAGAACATCTACCACCGAATTAGAAGTTATAAAGTTGTGGAAGTATTGTTTTTTTGACAAGAAACTAAAACAGAAAGTTTCCTTTTATAAAGGAGGCAGGCAAGATAGTTTTCTTAATCAAATAAAAAACTAGACAAACAAGGAAGCTGAAGTAAAGAATGAGACAAAAGCCTAAAAGAAGTAGAAAAGCAGAAACTTTCCACGTGAACTTAAAAATTCGAAGTAGAAAAGGAAGTCGAAACCAAGTAGAAGAAGGAGTTAGTTCTTAATAAAGTTTTCTTATTCAGTTAGCTAAACTGCGTCGACGTTTTTCCTTTCAAAGTAGAATGCAAGGAGGAGTCCTAACGTGAGAAGGAGTTCGAGTCAAGTTCGGTTTAAAGAAGTTTTTTTAAAGCGGCGAAGACTAGGTTGTGTTGAACAATACATAGGAGAGTTTCAAAGTCTATAAATACTGCAATAGTTCATGGCAGAATTTTGCGCACTTACATAGAGAAAAGATCAAAACAAGATCAAGAGTTTGAGATTTATCGGGGAGTGTTGCGAGTTTGTGAGGAAAAATTTGTAAGATTGTAATTAAGAGTTTTGATTACAATCAAGTTTGTGTGTAGGATTCATCTAACAAGTTTGAGAAACTTGACGGACGGTAGAAGACTTAAACCTGTTTTTTTTTTTATCTTGGGTAGCTAAGAATTACAGTTTGTAATTCCTTAGGTTACATAGGTTTGTGATCTTTTGTTGAGCATCATAGTTTAATGAAATGGAGTTAAATCATATAGAGGTGTAGGTCGTGGTTTTTACCCATTATGAGTTGGGGTTTTCTGCGATAAAATATTATTTCATTATTTTATCTGCTTTACAAAATGTAACTGTTGTAATCTTCAAAGGAACATATAGAATATACTTGTTCCTTAGGAAAACTTGGGGTCAGAATTCCAACAGAGTTAAGATTAATGGGACATGGAAGAATGAGAATGGAGAAATTGAAAGACCTAGAGGAGAGTAGAAAGAAAAAAAAATAGTCAAGGGTAGGTAATTTAGTAGAGGACATGTGATTTGTCAAAAACAAGAAATAGTGTACACATGAAAGACCTAGAAGAGATTAGAAAGAAAACAAGTAGTCGAGGACAGGTGATTTTGTCGAGGACAGGTTATTTGCTGAAAAACAAGAAATAGTGTACATATGTTGTGCATTTTTAGAAACGTAATTTTTACTTGCAGCAAAACTTTTTTAAATAACATTTTTATTTCTTTTATATGATCTATACGTAAGTAGCAAAATTCTAAAAATATTTATTTACATATTTAAAACAAAATAAGAAAAATATAAAAATAAAATAAAAATAAATTATGAGCAGAGAGTTAGATGAGGTGTAGCTGATTTTTATTTTATTTTATTAAACCTTCATGATTTAATTCATTTGATTGATCACTAGATTACACCCTTTAAATGCTAGAAAACACTTCTTCTTTATCAACATTTAATGGATAATTATATAATGTTATTACTTGTGCCATTTCACAAAAAATATTATGACTCGTGTGATTTGTGAATCAACTGTAAGAATTATTATTTAATTATTATTAATTATTTCTTACTTATAGTCCAAATTTACTTGCAACCCAAGTAATACCATAAATATTATTTAATAAGGAATAGATCTCATCTGTACATTGGTTATTTGATGGACGTACCAGATTAAGTTATAACCTCTATAAATTGGTCCTCTCTCCATGCACCCATTAGGGTTATCACATATTCTCTACAATAATTCAATCGTTGACGGTTGTGATAACATAAAGTTAGGGTAAGGAGGTAGAAACCAATTTACGACTAATGCTTCCGCTTTTCTCTGTGATGATGTCTTCCTCATCAGCTATGTACTCCTAACGATCTCTATGTAAGCTTATCGTGTTCAATATCCTTATATTATGTATCCAAGTATTTAATCTTATATCAAATATATAAACTACTAATATATCATTACATTTGAAGAATAATGCAAAGATTATAATATTATAAAATAATGACAAGTTGAAATTACCATACCTTTTCTTTGATTTCTCACATTTATATGTAGATGATTCAACAATAATTGCATATCTAATATAATCTCATAAGCTAGATTTGAAAAGAATCATGTATAGGTAAATATACTCTTATCTTATAAGCTAGAGAGATTATTCCTATTAAATCTTCAATTCAATAAAACATTTCAAAATAAAATGAAAAACAAACATAGTAATTAAAAAAAGGAAGCATAATGTCAATAATAGTCCAATTGATGAATATAGAATATTATTATGCAAAATGTGATATTTAAAAATTTTAAAAAATCATATTTCTTAGTAACTAATATAAATGGCAATTTATGGACGGAAATTGCTATTATCCAATTGAATTAAGCCTTTAGCCACTTTGGGAAGTTGACAATGAGAAGAGTAAAAGGTTTTGTCGACTATGAGAGGAGTAAAATACAAATTAATTAATCATGAAGATTCATAAGAATCATTTATTTATATAAAAGAGAACCTTAGCCCGCTTATGTGGCGCAACCACAAACAAGAATTCTCTTTTAACTTATTTATTTCCAAAATTAGCCTTCCCTTTCAATGAAAAGTTGTGACTTTTACAAAAAATTGAGACTTTCTATGAAAACGTGCAACTTTTGCAACAAGTTGTGACTTTTTATGAAAAGTAACGACTTTTACGAAGAGTTGCGCTTTTTATGAAGAGTTGCAATTTGAATGAAGAGTTGCGACTTTTAGGAAGAGTTGCAACTTTTATGAAATATTGTGACTTTTATGAAAAATGGTGAATGTTCAAAAGAGTTGTGACCTTCTTGATAAGACACAATAAACATTTATTGATACTACCCTTTGTTGTCTATAAATAGAGCAATTTTCTCTAATTTTAAAACAACGAAAATTCTGAACTACTACTACTACTTCTTCTTCTTCTTCTTCTTCTTCTTCTTCTTCTTCTTCTTCTTCTTCTTCTTCTTCTTCTTCTTCATCTTCTGTACAATTATATTCGTACTTCGCTCATGTTGAGTGACTGACTGATACCATTGTGTTTGTATCAACACACTTGTGAATAGAATCGCTCTATCATGAGAGGATCTATTCCTTTAAACTTCAGGTAGTAGAAGAATGGACTAATTTCTTAAGGGAACAATGTGCATTCACTAGGCTTGAGTTTTCTTTTATGTTTCATTTTGTTAGTAAAGATTCTTGTATGTTGTTTATAGTCACTAACTTATGCTTATTTTTTTTATTTTTTTTGTGTACATGTTTCAAACTTTGTTGTTTATGTTTACGCTTTTGATCATTATATTGAAGTAAAGATATGTTAATCAAGAGTTTGATGTAATCATTAGACTATTGGTGTCATGTAGATTAGAATTTTTAAACTTGTAAAATAAATTACTTTAATTTTTATAGTGTTCAGTGGCTAAAAGATCCATAAGATGTGCAACAAAGGACTTTCAGTGTTCAAAAATTAGGGTGGTTCAACACTACCTTGGAGTTTTATTTATTAAACTTTCTATCTTATCGAGGTATTCAATCGATTAGTGACATTCAAAAAATAAAGGAATGTAGTGGGATGGTAAGTATTGTACTCAACCTTAGTCAAACGTTTGGGGTTCAAATGTTACGTTGGAGTCAATGAATTACCCCTCACTGTAGGATGAATCTATATTAATGACATATTAAGGAAATAATTACCTCCTTATAAGTAGATTAAAAGTCCCAAAAACAATAAAGTCTTAACCATATTGATAAAAACATAAACAATAAAATATGTCTTTTAGCTATCAAAGTAGTGTCATCGACTGCGTATGATTTTGAATAAGGGACCTGCCAAGATATCATTTAATCGGAATTATTTGAGCAACATACGTTATTTCATTGAACTCCAAGAGATGTGTTTTTATATTTTAATAATTAACTTATCAAGTACGCAACTAATTATATAAGATGTATCATATTTAGATTTTGATGTAGCGGCCTTTGAGTAGGAGAAACTCTCGCAATTAATGAATATAATGTTTTTACAACTTTTTCAAAATACAAATATAGACATTGAAACAATTACATATCTTTTGTAAAGACTTAGGTGATGAACAACTACCGTAAAATGAAGAATTAATAACAATATTTGTAAACACTTAGAATCAAATCCTTTTCGTTTTAAGATTAAAAAAACATTTCATATCATCTTTGGATAAAATATTATTGACAATTTATTGTAGGGTTGTACCCTCTCAAAAGCACATGTATTATCATATGTTTAGAAGTTGATTATTGACATAGTTCACCACTGCGCGAAGCGTGGGAAATTACCTAGTAGAAAAAATAATTACAAGAAGTTAACATGATGTAAATAATCAAAAACGCACTAACAAAAAACTAATTAAACATTTATTGATTTAATATTAACCAATGCATGTTGTGACGCTTTCTCTTGCTAACATGTGGTCACGGGAGAGATAATGATACGTTATGTGTTATAACATCGTAGACGTACATATGATGATTGCTGGTGTAGTAGATGGACTCAAGGCCGACTCAACAAAATTGGGGGCCTAAAAGTCAAACCTTAAATAGGGGCCTTATTATTCTTTTATTTTAATTTTAAAAAAATAATAATAATGTACTATATATATATATATATATATATATATATATATATATATATATATATATATATATAAGGTCAAACACATAAACAGATCCCTAAACTTGTTGGATTTTCCTCAGGTACCTCAACTATGCTATTTTCCTATTAAATCATTGAATAATCCATAATTTGTTCCTTTTTAACATTGTTGGCTGATAGTGGAATCGGATTTTATGAGGGGTATTGGTAGGAGATACACATGTTGTTCCAAAACTCATTAGTTCAACTGATTGTGAAACTTTTCGAGAATAATTTTGTTTTACTTCAAGTTATTTGAACACATTATAAAACAAATGAGACTAACACAAAGTTACTCTTCATTCCTTTAATCAAAATCCTTACAATACAAACACAATTGAAGACATTTACAATTAAAAAAAGCCGATCAAGATCAGCCAATAGAGTCTAAAATGAACAAATTATGGGTAGTTTAATGATTCAAAAGGAAAATGGCGTAGTTGAGGTACCTGAAGGGAAAAACCCAACAAGTTTAGGAATTTGTTTATTTGTTCGGCCTTTATTAAAATCTATTTTTCTTGTCTTTTTAGATGTCAAGTCATTGATTAGTGTTTTCTAATAATTGTTTTAGTAATTCCTTTTAAATTGATGATATAGATAATACATTCACTCACATTGTTGATCTTAGATAAGATTTTATCAATTTTAGTTTCGAAAAACTTCTTTCAGCCGAGGCAATAGTTACCGGAATTGTTAACATTATTCTATAAGCATATAAGCATTAGGAATAAATCAAGTATTTTTATTTGATTGAGTATTTTTATTAAATCATTATGTTTTACTTGTATTATTTCTCTTGATAATAACTAAAAGGATAATAAATATATACTTACTAATTAAGAATATCAATAAAAACAAAAGTTCAAGAAAAATTATAAAATTAAGTTAGAATAATAAAACCTGACTCACGAATATGATAAGTTGATATAATAATATTGAAATAGTCTTGCGTTCCTTCAATATAATGATTGCTTGTTGCACTTCTTAAGATTTTGAAGAAGACACTCAAAAGCAAATTTTGTTCTTTTTTGACTTGTAAGCAACAATAAATCAATTTTTTAGGAGAGAGTTCAACATTGAAAATAAAAATAATATAATAGAGGATAAAAAAAGATGAGTATAAGGTAAATAATAATTTAAGGTCAAAATTTTCGGAGATGAATAAGAAAACACAATTTCCCACTTGAGAAAATTATTTTCTTAAAATATTTCATTTCCTTAGAAAAGTGGGAAAAACTAACAGCTATTTTTATTTTTTTGTTATACTTCTTACATGTTTTTTTTAAAAAAAATATACATATAATTTTAAGTAATATGTGTAAGTATTTTTTTTTAAATTGAGGAGCCCCAAAAATATGAGGCCCCAAGCGACGACTTTAATGGCCTAGTGGTTAAGTCGGCCCTGGATGGCCTCTTTGTTAAGATTGGTGCCTTTTTCATAATAAGTTGTACCGGCCTTCACAGGGTAACTTATAAAAATTGTTGTTTCTCCAATTCTTTCCGCTTTTATCCATCAAATGATAAGATTGGTTAGTGAGTCAATGAAAGAAACAAGAGTTTAGTATATCGAAGGGTTCAAGGTATTTGAAATTGTATTATGAAAAGAATTTTAAAAAGATGAAGGAATAAAACCTCTCGTATAATACCTTGGTCTGTAGTTGAACGATTTATTGAATTTTTTCCTATTAGTTTAGATATGACCGTGGGATGTGAACTAGTTCGGTACAAACTTACTAGATATTTATCAACTTTTCTAAAGATCGAGTTTTTGTCTGGGTCACATGGAAAGATGTGTGGAAGATTCTATGTCGTTATGTCAAGCTAGATTTTTTAAATTATGATAGGTAACTTATTGATGATTGACAGTGTGGACCTATAGTTTTACATATTTAATGAGGATTTCGAAGGAATTAAAACTACTTTGCAGACTGTTATGATGTGTTACAGAGGCTTTTGATAGTGAGTAGAGGTTATGAGCTTATAGTATAACCAAATTATTGGAGTGACCAAGAATTTCTTAAGTGTTGGTATGAAGTAGATGATGGTTTTGAATATTACTTGAAATTTGGTATCTGAAAAATTACGTGGAGTTAATATTGAGTGTGATTTAATTGTTTTATCTCGATGGTAAAGTACTTTAGATTTAGGAAGTAGTGCTATCAATATTAGGTGTGACTCATACACATTATGTAATGCTTAAATGGAAAGAGAGAGCCATATTTTTTTTATTTGTTTAAGGCTACAATGTGTTTTCTAATCAGACTTTGATACTAGTGACAGTTTGAGAGTAAGGCAAATGGTTGGTGTAGTTATGATGTTTGTTGGTATTAAGAGTGTTAGCTTCAATGGAGTACTGGGAGGAGTATGTGGGTTTGATGAATCGAGTGCTTGTAATGTTGTGATGGGGATCAGACTGGTTGATTATGGGTGGCTAAAAATTGAGAGATGGAGTCAGATGAATGAAATTTTATTTATATGGGCCCTATGGAAGGAGTATCTTTTGTTATTCGACTTTACTTCTGTATATTCTTATGTGACCAACTACTTCATTCTTGACATGGTTTAGAGTATGATTCACTTTCTACGTTCGTGTATATTTTCCCTTCTATGGGTGAATTCCTAGTGGTGGATCGGGTGTACCGATCCTGTGATTTTTCTCGTAGGGTGGCATCCTTGGTTAGACTTGTTCATTTCAGTTATGAAAGATTTGGTGTTGTTTGGGATAGTTAAAGTATACTAGTGATTCTACATGCACGGCCTTGCTTATGAGAACAAATATAAGAGCTATGAAGAGTTATCATTGTCTAAGAGTGTTGTTAGAGGTTCTACATTTTAAGTGTATCGCTTGTTGGGTGTTGAACATTTTCTTCTATGGGTTAATAAGTTTGATTCTCCCTTATTGAGTACTCAATATCTAAAGATCAAATTTTTATAACTTAAACTCTTGAAAAGATTGTATTGTAAAAGGGAATCTTAATCAAATCTATCATGATTTGTGCGTTATGAGTGTGTGGTGGATAGTTCAATTTCACTTCTGGTTGTAGGTGGTATTGATTCAGAATTTGATTGTGGTTATGTGAAAAAAAATTAAAAAATCATCATGGTTATTATGTTATAGTCCAGAGTGTTTCAGTTTAGATTGAATTCAGGGGTTATTCTGTGGGTTGATAAAATTTTATTCGAAATTTCAGTTCTTAGTATCTAATCTTGATGATATGGTCTTAATGAGGAGCTCACTTGGAAAGACGAACATCGACTGGTAGGTCATAACTGAGCTTTGATATCGTTGTTTATCTTCCTTCTTTTTCCATATGTTCGAGACGAACATGGATTTTAGTGGTGGATAATGTAATGACCCGGAAGGTCATTTTTGGAAATTTTTACAAAATTATCGTTTTACCCATCTCGGTAGTTGCCTAGAGTCACTTTTGATCAATTTGTGAAGTTGGCTATTTGTTAATTACGATTGTTTAATTAACGGGTGTTTTAAAATAATTAATTTTAGTTAGTAGCAAATGGATAAGTGCATACTTTATTTAAAAATCCAATACTATTTGGCACAAATATATTAAAATAAATAAATAGGGTTCAACAATTATGTACAAAATTACTTAAGAAGCGAGAGGATCATAGTAAGAAAAATATTTGTAGGACACTGACAAGAGGAAAACGACCTCCCGGTAAGCAAATCTTCACGATTTATGCCTTGTTATCTTATCTCCGCATGCACACCCAGTAGCTAAAAATAATTTACTCTTCCAATTTTGAACACCCTTGACAAATTTTTTAGCTCCGCCACTGCTTCTACTACCCTGCTAAACTACAATCTTGAACTGATATTATAACATCATCTTTTGTCCATTTGATATAAAGAGAGTGTGCACTCTCTTAAAGAGAGTGAGCAACCTAATATAACTAATATAAAATAGTTTTGCGGGTTAAATAAATTGTTACCTCACCATAATTCTTTTATATAGTTTAAAAATTATGAAATGTTGTGGCTATAATAACTTTTCGAAACTTACAAATTCATAATTTTTGTTTCAAAATCTAAAGTGTGAATTCACATTCAAAATTTGAAAATGACGATAAAAATTGAGATAGAAGGAATAATATTTATCGTTACGGACATGCATGATGCATAACTTATGCAGCAATGTAATATTTGCGTACACCGAGGCCATGTGTAGATATAGGATAGTCACCGCTAAAAATTAACTAATTTTTCCCTGAAAATTGGAAAAGGGTCAAAAAAAATTCTTAACTATGCGATATAAATTACTTCTGTCTACCATTATACTTTAGTATTAAAAATACACCGTCATTATTCCAAGAGATCACAAATACCTCTCAATAGTTAACACCCAAAAGTTTTAATGACGTGGCTAGCCATATGGACTTGTCCCTCCACTTAAGCTGCCAATTAGTGGAGGGACATTAAAAGACTAGTCATTGTTCTTTTTATATTACTATTTTCATTCATTTTTTAATTGTCATAGTTTTCTTTTACTATATCCGTTCACTTTTAATTGTCATAATTTATTTTTTTAGAGTCAAACTATAGAAATTTTGACTATATTTTAAGTGTATTTTTTCATCATATTGGTATGCAAATTGCAATTTATAGTACTTTTCTTATAGTTTTAAATATTTAAATTATGTTTAAAGTATCAAATTAATGTAATCTAATTTAATTTTGAAATTAGTCGAATTGACTTTCGAGAAGCGCAACATGACAAATAAAAATAGACGGAGGGAGTAATAACTTTAAATAAGATTTTATGATGTACTTTTTCATCATATTATGCAAGAAATTAGAATATATAGTATTTTCGTATAGCTTTGACATTTTTATTTAAAATAACGAATTAATGTACTCTAATTTAACTTTAAAAATTCATAAAATTGACTTTTGAAAAATATAACATGACAATTAAAAGTGGGCTGCGAAAGTATATTTTTAGGGGAGAAATGAGAAAAAATAAAATGGTCAGTATTATACTTTTTGTAGGTAAAATTATTAAATAATTTAAACGGATATCCTTTTTATTTCTTACAATTTTGATTTTAAAAAAGCTTCATGTCAGAAAATTTAAATGAAAAATCAATTAAATAGGTTTGACAACTGTGTAGGTAAAACATTTATAATTGGGTGACTTTGAGGTTATGAAAAAGAGTTGAGTGACTTTCTAAGAAAAAACTCTTAGTTGAGGGATCATGTGAGATATTATCTTCTTAATGTTTATGAGTATATGTATATTTTTCATTTTCTCTTTACTAAATTTAGGGATAATTTTGGATACCTCCTCAAGATATGATTCAATTACAGTGGACCTCCAAGGGCGAAGCTACCCCAGGGGCAAGGGTGTCGAGCTACACCCCTTCGCCGAAAAATTACATTGTATATATTTCTTTGGCATGACGTGTTACAAATAAAGAGAAAACAATGACAAAAGGAGAAACGGAGAACAAAAATTATTCACATTCATATTACTGATTGAAGCGACATAAGTAGAAAATATAAGAATGCTATAATTATACATCAGAACTTACTTCCCGTTTGGCCATGCGATATGGTATCATGATATGGAATTATGAAATGGTATCATGATATGAAATCATGAGATAAAATTGAAGTTTTCTTTGTGTTGGTGTGACATTTTAATATTAATAAAAATATATATTATGTCACATTATATATCATGTTATGTCTATTGATAGACATTACATTTGTGCCTCTTTACTCTCATCAATTGTGAAAGAAAGTGATCATTAGTTTTTAGCAACTTATGTAACCACCAACTCTTCATTTCATTCATTATTCTATATTTATGTCTTCTAACTTATGTAACATTTCAGTCATTCATTTGGCAAATTTACTATCCATTATCTCCTATTCATTGCAAGGAAGAATTCATTACCTATAAATAGTGTAGTCTTCATTTGTGTTGAGATACAAGAAGAAACAAGAGAAGTACAAAAAAATATAGAGTGAAAAAGATGAGTAGTATTATATTTAGGTTTGTGTAGTGAAAGAGAGAGTTGAGACATAGAAAATGTTCTAAGTATTCAACTATATTCACTATACAAAAGAGAGTATTATATGTTGAAGGAAGGTGTTCTTTTGTGGAGCTTTGGACTCTTCAACTAACCTAGAGTTGTTTGAGTTATACGTTGTTGTTGGGTTGTTGCATCCTGGAGGGGGAAAATCAAGAGTTATACTGCTGTACCGGTGTAGATTATGCCGCAGCGGGATTGAATCTCTTTAAAGAGAGCGAGATATCCGTGCCTCAGCCTAAAGATTTGTTTATACATTTTTGTTCATTTAATTTCAACTGTAATTTATTGTATTTGTGGTATATTACACCATTTGGACATGCGATATGAAATTTTGGTGTTGTATATTTTCTCATAAACATAAAAATCCCATAAGTTCTAAAACTATTAAAATAGCCCCAATTGTTTATTCAATCGTATCAAATAAACAAAAAATTATAAAATTGCATAATAAATTTGTAATGACCCTCAACGTGAAGTAGGTCAAACTAGAGCTTCGCATGTGTTTCATGAGTTAATAATGTATTAAAATAATAAGTTTTAGCATTAGAGGTAATGAGGTCAGTTTGATAGTTTAGAAGTCAAACATGAAGAGACGACCAAGATGTTCGACGACTAGACGTGTTTGTGCTTGTGTGTGTTTTTGTGTGTCTTTACATGTTTTATGTATTTTTTGGGGTTCTATTTGATAGGAGAGAATCCTAAGACCTAGATGAGAATGTTTAGGGTTTGACGTCCGGGTACGACTCCCTAAGGGTCCTTGAGGAGGACCCAAAACTTGGCAAGAAAGCTGTCAAGCACTGCCCAAATGACGACCCTAGTCGACGGGCAAGATTGAATGACGCCCCGTCGTTTGGGGGCATAGATCCACACTTATTTATGGGAGCTAAGCCCCCATGAAATGACTCTCTGAACCAAACGACTCCCAGCAGGATGAGTCTTTGTTCAAACGACGCCCAGTAGATGGGTCCGTCGTTTGGAAGGCTGCAAAAGTTGTCTGCAATTCGGTCATGCTTGGGGTGTTTTGGTAAATTCATCCCAAGTTTTTTAAAAGGTATTGACGGTTGTTTTAGGGTTTTTTAGGTATTTTAAGTTAGTTTATACTCCTAGAACCTAAGTTAGTCTTCACTTTTCTAAACCAAAACCTCCCACCCAAGAAAAACTCTCTCAAAACACCGTTGAAGCTTGAACTAATGGTAGAGCTTGGATTGAAGGTTTTGGTGATTATTTCACCAAATCTCGTGGGTTTCTTCATAGAAGGTATGGTATTTCATCGTTGACTCTTCTCTTATTCAAGGAGCCAATCCAAAGACTTTTCAAAAAGGGTTTCAAATTCCTAAATTCTTTTATTTTGAATTCTAAGTATGGCTTCTTGCATAAAAATGTTTTGATGAATGAAATATGATATTTTTCAATGTTAGTTAATGATTTTACGATCAAAAACTCAATGAACCCATGAATATGCAAATCCTCAATTTTTAACTTACGAAGTGGGTTTAATGTATATGATTAGGTAATGCTAGAGTTGTGTTTCTTATGTCGTATTGTGAATTACCAACTACCTTTGTGCTTTATTATGATGATTTTATGGAGAATTGCGAAAAGGTGGTAAAGGCTTGGATGAAGGGTAAGTTGATCTATCCTGCTTAGTTCTTATTGAATTGATCTTATGTGTGTATATGTATTGTCATTATGTCCTTGAAGACATTGAGATGTTATAATGTATAAGCATGAGTTGTGTTTCAATTCGTTTTCGAAAAATAAGTTTTTTATAGGTTTTTGAATCTTTTACAGTCACCACTTAATTTTTAAAGGAAAATCAAGAAAACTTTTGTTTTCAAAAGACTTAAACAGAAAATAGATTTGAAAACTTAAAAATGGGTTTCGAGATTCTTATTTTTATTTTAGGAAGGTTTTTACGGCATCTAAAATATTCGCTAAATCACGATTATTCAACAACTAACTTATTTGGCTAAAAATATTCTAACTTAATTTTTGAGATAAAAATTATTTGAAGTTGTTTGAAAAAAGGAAGTATTAATTTTACTATCTAAGTGAATTTTAATTTGTAAAATTTATTTTAAGCATATTTACTTATTTGATTTAATCGATTCATTAAAACAAAGTGACATCTTCTGGGGGATTTGAATTTTTCTAACCTTAAAACTAATAATAAGTATCAATCAGCAAGTAAACGATAAAGTAAAGAGAGAGAGAGAGAGAGTTGGGTTCAAATCCGTTTTCTGTCCTCCTGGACCGGTATTTGGACCCATTTCGCTTTGGGTTTTTGACCCATTTCAATTTTGTACCTGTCCTAAGTTCTAGCAAAATACTACAAAGATGACAAGGGCTTAGGCCCAATTTTAACAAAATACAACATTAAATAAAAAAAAAGTTGGCTTTTGTCCACACGACTTCAACTATTCAATTGACTTCATATCCTCTAATTTTGGGGGATCTGTTCGTCGATTTTTAGGTTGGGAGATTCGATGGAGAATTTAAGCATTTACGTCTCTCGGAGGCAAGAGTTCATGGCGATCACGGACGGTTTTTATATTCATAAAAAGGGAAATTTGTGGTATATTACACCATTAGTTTGGACATGCGATATGAAATTTGGTGTTGTATATTTTCTCATAAACATAAAAATCTCATAAGTTCTAAAATTATTAAAATAGCCTTAATTGTTTATTCAATCTTATCAAATAAACAAAAAATTATAAAATCGCATAATAAATTTGTAATGAGCCTCAAAGTGAAATAGGTCAAACTAGAGCTTCGCATGTATTTCATGAGTTAATAATGTATTAAAATAATAACTTTTAGCATTAGAGGTAGTGAGGTCAGATTGATAAGTTTGGAAGTCAAACATCAAGGGACGACCAAGATGTTCGACGACTAAACGTCTATGTGCTTGTGTGTGTTTTTGTGTGTCTTTGCATGTTTTATGTATTTTTTGGGGTTCTATTTGATAGGAGAGGATCCTAAGAACTAGATGAGAATGTTTTGGGGTTTGACGTCCGGGTACGACTCCCCAAGGGACACCCTAAGGGTCCTTGAGGAGGACCCAAGACTTGGCAAGAAAGATGTCAAGCACTGCTCAAATGATGACCCTAGTCGACGGGCAAGATTGAATGACGCCCCGTCGTTTGGGGGCATAGATCCACACTTAGTTATGGGAGCTAAGACCCCAAGAAATGACTCTCTGAACCGAATGATACCCAGCAGGATGGGTCTTCGTTCAAACGACGCCCAGTAGATGGGTCCGTCGTTTGGAACCCTGCAAAAGTTGTCTGCAATTCGGCCATGCTTGGGGTGTTTTGGTAAATTTATCCCAAGTATTTTAAAAGGTATTGACGGTTGTTTTAGTATTTTTTTTAGGTATTTTAAGATAGTGTATACTCCTAAAACCTAAGTTAGTCTTCAATTTTCAAAACCAAAACCTCACACCTAAGAAAAACTCTCTCAAAACCCCATTGAAGCTTGAACTCAAGGTAGAGCTTGGATTGAAGGTTTTGGGTGATTTCTTCACCAAATCTCGTGGGTTTCTTCATAGAAGGTATGGTAGTACATCCTTGACTCTTGTCTCATTCAAGGAGCCAATCCAAAGACTTTTCAAAAAGGGTTTCAAATTCCTAAATTCATCTATTTTGAATTCTAAGTATGGGTTGTTGCATAAAAATATTTTAATGAATGAAATATGATATTTTTCAATGTTAGTTAATGATTTTACGGTCAAAAACTCAATGAACCCATGGATAGGCAAATCCTCAATTTTTAACTTATGAAGTGGGTTTAATGTATATGATTAGATAATGCTAGAGTTGTGTTTCTTATGTCGTATTGTGAATTACCTACTACCTTTGTTCTTTATAATGATGATTTTATGGAGAATTGAGAAAAGGTGTTAAAGGCTTGGATGAAGGGTAAGTTGATCTATCTTGCTTAGTTCTTAATGAATTGATCTTATGTGTGGGTATTGTCATTATGCCCTTGAAGACATTGAGATGTTATAATGTATAAGCATGAGTTGTGTTTTAATTATTTTTCGAAAAATAAGTTTTTTATAGGTTTTCGAATTTTTTAGAGTCACCACTTAATTTTTAAAGGAAAATCAAGAAAACTTTTGTTTTCAAAAGACTTAAACAGAAAATCAATTTGAAAACTTAAAAGGGGGTTTCGAAATTCTTATTTATATTTTAGGAAGGTTTTTACGGCACCTAAAATATTCGCTAAATTGCGATTATCCGACAACTAACTTATTTAGCTAAAAATATTCTAACTTAATTTTTGAGATAAAATTATTTGAAGTTGTTTGAAAAAAGGAAGTATTAATTTTATTATCTAAGTGAATTTTAATTTGTAAAATTTATTTTAAGCATATTTACTTATTTGATTTAATCGAGTCGTTAAAACAAAGTGACGTCTTATGGGGGATTTGAATTTTTCTAACCTTAAAACTAATAATAAGTATCAATCAGCAAGTAAACATAAAACAAAGAGAGAGAGAGACTTGGGTCCAAATCTGGTTTCTGTCAGCCTGGACCGGTATTTGGACCCATTTCGCTTTGGGTTTTTGACCCATTTCAATTTTATACTTGTCCTAAGTTCTAGCAAAATAATACAAATATGACAAGGGCTTAGGCCCAATTTTAACAAAATACAGCATTAAATAAACAAAAAGTTGGCTTTTGGCCACACGACTTCAACTCTTCAATTGACTTCATATCCTCTAATTTTGGGGGTTCTGTTCGTCGATTTTAAGGTTGGGAGATTCGATGGAAAATTTGAGCATTTACGGCTCTCTCGAAATGCAAGAGGGGAGGCAAGAGTTCATGGCAAACTCGGACGGTTTTTACATGCATAAAAAGGGAAAAGAACATTAGCATACGACCTAACCAAAACGGACAGTAAAAAAGAACATACTTACAACATAATTAAAGGAAATCATATAAAGCCAAAGAAAGCTAAAAAAAATGACTAAAGAACATGATGATCGTTCCAACTAAATTAATTAACATGGTAGTTAGCTATATGCACTACAGTGATCAAAATCAAACTTCACTTAACTACATAAAATATTATAATGAACAATTTTTTTTATGAGAATTAAGTAAAAGGTGAGCCAACAAGAAACCTACAGACATTACTAGCATATGTATAAGCTGGGGAGGAAACGTAACAAGCTAAAAAATAAACATGATAGGCAAGTCTCACATACTACTCCTTTTTTAAAAAAAATTAGTACAATTCAACACTAACAAATTTAGCAATTAGAGAGCACTTGAACAAAGGGCGATTTTTCAGCTATAAACTCATGCTTAAGTCGCTAACGCGCACACATGAATGACCTTAGACTTTGAAGAAAAATCTACAAAAAAATGCACATTTAAGACAGGCTCGAGACAAGAGAGCGCTCATGCACAAGAAAAAAATAATATTAACAACAGTACTAGGTTGATAGTTAACTTATACACGAGACAATCGATTTACACACGAGAGATCTTACTAAGCAAACAAAGTAACTCAAAACTCTAAGTGACATGCTACATGCTGCTGAAATTATACCAAATATTTAACTATAATTATCTATCAATTAGACAAAATAAAGAAAGAGACTTCCCATATATTATTTAGACCTCATATTCCACACATATAAAGTAAGGGAAAGAACTAATTCAAATAGAAATGGATTCACTGTTAAAGAGATTTGACTGACATTAACATGAACTCAATCACAACAACTACAAATTCTCGCGTTTAAATACAATACTCAAGAAGCCTACCAGACGGTAACTCGGGAATAGAATATAAACATAGCTAATTTCTAGAGCTTTTTGGACTAAAACTTCAGTAAGCTTAATCATCCCATAGGACTTGCACCAACTATAAAATTAGTCAAAATCTATCCCAACACATTAACACCTCCTTTGAATGCAAGAACAAGAAGAGGACATAGCTACCAATTTAAACAATGATGAAAATATCTTACTAATCTTGAAACCATTTTAGATACATTAATAACACAAAAAAAGAACTTCTTTACAACAACAAATCTTCGGGACTAGTAATTGAATAACAAAGTAAGCAAGAGAACTTAATGCCAACTAACAGTCAAAAAATTAGAGTTCAAACCAGCTTAGAAGACTAAAACACTATGCTATTTATTGAAAATCAATTTTAATAAATAAATTGGCTAGGCCAAGGAAAGTCGGTCTCTACCCCAAAAAAAGAAGAAGGCCCAAGACAAGTTACAATCAAATAGTCAATGTCGAGAAAGACACGCTAGAATGTGATCAACATAGCTAAAACTAATCAGCTAGCACCAAAACTAAACATGAACTAAAATATCACTAAGAACATGAGACAGTAACAAAAATTTTAGGCAAGACGAAGTGGATACTTAATCGACCATAATATAGAATAACTAAAATATCACTAAGAACAACCAAACGGAAAGTATAGAACAATTGCGAATCCAACAGAAGACAAAGCTAAGAAGAGACGTTTACCTTTTTGTGGGCAGCGAATGGGAGAAAGATGAGCTGAAGTAGGTGGTGAAATGGGACGCTATCTATCCATTGCACAAGTAGACATTTGGAAGAAGTCTTGGTATGTCCTTATATGAAAATGTATGATGGGTTACTACGTGATGTTAATGAAGTAAGTTGACTTTATCTCTAATGTTATTGAAGCATGTTGATATTATGTCTAATTTTGATGAAGTTATGTAAATGATGAATGTGATGTGTCTAGTCTAGGGTGATTCCTAAGGGGCATTAAGTGGAATTAGTAGTATGGGATGCTACTTTCACATTGCACAAAGTGTAACTTGGGGGTTGTCTTGGAAGATGGTCTTCATGTGAAGCACTTGAATGTATGTATGTTTCCTCTAGTACCTTTAGTAATAGATGTTGACTTGTTAAATGAACTGAAGTATGTTATATTTAGTAGTCTTAAAGATCACTTAGGTGGGTATTGAAGAGGTTGTATGAGTGGTCTCTTTATATCTTACATAGGTGAGTCTTAGCTAGGATTAGAGTTTATAATTCCTTAGGTTACATAGGTTTGTAATCTTTTGTTGAGGCTCAGAGTTTATGAAGTGGAGTTAAATCCTACAGAGGCACAGGTCGTGGTTTTTACCCTTTATGATTTGGGGTTTTTTGCGATAATATATTCTGTCATTATTGTATTTGCTTAACAAAACGTAACTGCTCTAATATGCAAAGGAACATATAGAATATACATGTTCTTTAGGATAATTTGGGGGTCAGAATTCCAACAGAGTGAAGATAACTGGGACATGGAAGAATGAGAATGGAGAAATGAAAAGACCTAGAAGAGAGTAGAAAGAAAAAAAAAGTAGTCAACGACATGTGATTTAGTCGAGGACATGTGATTTGTTGAAAACAAGAAATAGTGTTTATGAAAGACCTAGAAGAGAGTAGAAAGAAAAAAAGTAGACAAGGACAGGTGATTTAGTCGAGGAAGGATTATTTGCTGAAAAACAAGAAATAGTGTAAACATGTTGTGCGTTTTTAGAAAAGTTAACTTTACTTGCAGCAAAACTTTTAAATAACATTTTTATTTCTTTTACATGACCTATACGTAAGTAGTAAAAAAATTCTAAAAAATATATTTACATATTTAAAACAAAATAAGAAAAAAATAAAAATAAAATAAAAATAAGTTACGAGCAGAGAGTTAGATGAGGTGGAGTATATTTTTATTTTATTTTATTTTATTAAACCGTTATGATTGAATTCATTTGATTGATCACTAGATTACACCCTTAAATGCTAGAATCACTCTTCTTCTTTATCAACATTTAATAGATAATTATATAATAATATTACTTGTGCCATTTCAAAATAACAATTTATGATCGTGTGATTTGTGAATCAACTATATAAACTACTAATATATCATCACATTTGAAGAATAACGCAAAGATTATAATATTATAAAATAATGACTGGTGAAATTGCCATACCTTTTCTTTGATTTCTCACATTTATATGCAAAGTTAATCCAACAATAATTGCATATCCAATATAATATCGTAAGCTAGATTTGAGAAGAAAAGTCGATATGTTTGGGTTTGTATTATATGTATCGAGAGAGGTGGATGGTGAATACTAAAACCTCGAAGGTGTCCATTGTAGAGAGTTTTTCCATAGACAGGAGAACCAATGTAGGGTTTTTCCATGGTCCATTGGATATAATCTTAAGGAGAAAACGACGTTTGTTGTGATTTTGATTCTTTTTATCGAACTTATCTCTCCAGATTTGTTTGCAAAGAAGTCTTTGTTGTCTATAGTATCGGCAGATGGAAAACCAATAGCTATAGATAAAGCGACTCAAATCAAGCCAAGATCCGGCATAACTAGGGTCAAGGTTATACCTGATCTAATGGAAAAGCTTCCAAATCATATAAGATTGCATTTTGAGGATGAAAAATCTGGTAAGTAGAATGAGGGATCACTAGATTACACCCTTAAATGCTAGAATCACTCTTCTTCTTTATCAACATTTAATAGATAATTATATAATCATATTACTTGTGCCATTTCAAAATAACAATTTATGACTCGTTTATTTTGTAAATCAACTATATAAACTACTGATATATCATCACATTTGAAGAATAACGCAAAGATTATAATATCATAAAATAATGACTGGTTGAAATTTCCATACCTTTCCTTTGATTTCTCACATTTATATGCGAAGTTAATCCAACAATAATTGCATATCTAATATAATCTCGTAAGCTAGATTTGAGAAGAAAAGTCGATATGTTTGGGTTTGTGTTATATGTATCGAGAGAGGTGGATGGTGAATACTAAAAACTCGAAGGTGTCCATTGTAGAGAGTTTTTCCATGGACAGGAGAACCAATGTAGTGTTTTCCATTGTCCATTGTATATAATCCTAAGGAGAAAACGACGTTAGTTGTGGTTTTGATTCTTTTTATCGAACTTATCTCTCCAGATTTGTTTGCAAAGAAGTCTTTGTTGTCTATAGTATCGGCAGATGGAAAGCCAATAGCTATACATAAAGCTACTCAAATCAAACCAAGATCCGGCACAACTAGGGTCAAGGTTATACTTGATCTAATGGCAAAGCTTCAAAATCATATAAGATTGCAGTTTGAGGATGAAAAATCTGGTAATTAGAATGAGGGATCACTAGATTACACCATTAAATGCTAGAATCACTCTTCTTCTTTATTAACATTTAATAGATAATTCTATAATAATATTACTTGTGCCATTTCAAAATAACAATTTATGACTCGTGTGATTTGTAAATCAACTATATAAACTACTAATATATCATCACATTTGAAGAATAACGTAAAGATTATAATATTATAAAATAATGGCTGGTTGAAATTGCCATACCTTTCCTTTGGTTTCACACATTTATATGCGAAGTTAATCCAACAATAATTGCATATCTAATATAATCTCGTATGCTAGATTTGAGAAAAAAAGTCGATATGTTTGGGTTTGTGTTATATGTATCGAGAGAGGTCGATGGTGAATACTAAAAACTCGAAGGTGTCCATTGTAGAGATTTTTCCATGGACAGGAGAACCAATGTAGGGTTTTTCCATGGTCCATTGGATATAATCCTATGTAAAAAACGACGTTAGTTGTGGTTTTGATTTTTTTTATCGAACTTATCTCTCCAGATTTGTTTGCAAAAAAGTCTTTGTTGTCTATAGAATTGGCAGATGGAAAGCCAATAGCTATAGATAAAGCTACTCAAATCAAGCCAAGATACGGCACAACTAGGGTCAAGGTTATACTTGATCTAATGGCAAAGTTTCCAAATAATATAAGATTGCAGTTTGAGGATGGAAAATCTAGTAAGTAGAATGAGGGATCACTAGATTACACCCTTAAATGCTAGAATCACTCTTCTTCTATATCAACATTTAATAGATAATTATATAATAATATTACTTGTGCCATTTCAAAATAACAATTTATGAATCGTGTGATTTGTGAGTCAACTATATAAACTACTAATATATCATCACATTTGAAGAATAACGCAAAGATTATAATATTATAAAATAATGACTGGTTGAAATTGTCATACATTTCCTTTGATTTCTCACATTTATATGCAAATTTAATCCAACAATAAATGCATATCTAATATGATCTCGTAAGCTAGATTTGAGTAGAAAAGTCGATACGTTTGCGTTTGTGTTATATGTATGTAGAGAGGTGGATGGTGAATACTAAAAACTCAAAGGTGTCCATTGTAGAGATTTTTACATGGACAGGAGAACCAATGTAGGGTTTTTCCATGGTCCATTCGATATAATCCTAAGGAGAAAACGACGTTAGTTGTGGTTTTGATTCTTTTTATCGAACTTATCTCTCCAGATTTGTTTGCAAAGAAGTCTTTGTTCTCTATAGTATCGGCAGATGGAAATCCAATAGCTATACCTAAAGCTACTCAAATCAAGCCAAGATCCGGCACAACTAGGGTCAAGGTTATACTTGATCTAATGGCAAAGCTTCCAAATCATATAAGATTGCAGTTTGAGGATGAAAAATTTGGTAAGTAGAATGAGGATCACTAGATTACACCATTAAATGCTAGAATCACTCTTCTTCTTTATCAACATTTAATAGATAATTTTATAATAATATTACTTGTGCCATTTCAAAATAACAATTTATGACTCGTGTGATTTGTATATCAAATATATAAACTACTAATATATCATCACATTTGAAGAATAACGCAAAGATTATAATATTATAAAATAATGACTGGTTGAAATTGCCATACCTTTCCTTTGATTTCACACATTTATATGCGAAGTTAATCCAACAATAATTGCATATCCAATATAATCTCGTAAGCTATATTTGAGAAAAAAAGTCAATATGTTTGGGTTTGTGTTATATATATCGAGAGAGGTGGATGGTGAATACTAAAAACTCGAAGGTGTCCATTGTAGAGATTTTTCCATGGACAAGAGAAATGTAGGGTTTTCCATGGTCCATTGGATATAATCCTATGTAGAAAACGACGTTAGTTGTGGTTTTGATTTTTTTTATCGAACTTATCTCTCCAGATTTGTTTGCAAAGAAGTCTTTGTTGTCTATAGAATCGACAGATGGAAAGCCAATAGCTATAGATAAAGCTACTCAAATCAAGCTAAGATCCGGCACAACTAGGGTCAAGGTTATACTTGATCTAATGGCAAAGCTTCCAAATCATATAAGATTGCAGTTTGAGGATGAAAAATCTGGTAAGTAGAATGAGGGATCACTAGATTACACCATTAAATGCTAGAATCACTCTTCTTCTTTATCAACATTTAATAGATAATTATATAATCATATTACTTGTGCCATTTCAAAATAACAATTTATGACTCGTGTGATTTGTAAATCAACTATATAAACTACTAATATATCATCACATTTGAAGAATAACGCAAAGATTATAATATTATAAAATAATGACTGGTTGAAATTGCCATACCTTTCCTTTGATTTCACACATTTATATGCAAAGTTAATCCAACAATAATTGCATAACCAATATAATCTCGTAAGCTAGATTTGAGAAAATAAGTCGATATGTTTGGGTTTGTGTTATATGTATCGAGAGAGGTGGATGGTGAATACTAAAAACTCGAAGGTGTCCATTGTAGAGATTTTTCCATGGACAGGAGAACCAATGTAGGGTTTTTCCATGGTCCATTGGATATAATCCTATGTAGAAAACGACGTTAGTTGTGGTTTTGATTTTTTATCGAACTTATCTCTCCAGATTTGTTTGCAAAGAAGTCTTTGTTGTCTATAGAATCGGCAGATGGAAAGCCAATAGCTATAGATAAAGCTACTCAAATCAAGCTAAGATCCGGCACAACTAGGGTCAAGGTTATACTTGATCTAATGGCAAAGCTTCCAAATCATATAAGATTGCAGTTTGAGGATGGAAAATCTGGTAAGTAGAATGAGGGATCCCTAGATTAAACCCTTAAATGCTAGAATCACTCTTCTTCTTTGTCAACATTTAACAGATAATTATATAATTATATTACTTATGCCATTTCAAAATAACAATTTATGAATCGTGTGATTTGTGAATCAACTATATAAACTACTAATATATCATCACATTTGAAGAATAACGCAAAGATTATAATATTATAAAATAATGACTGGTTGAAATTGTCATACCTTTCCTTTGATTTCTCACATTTATATGCGAATTTAATCCAACAATAATTGCATATCTAATATAATCTCGTAAGCTAGATTTGAGTAGAAAAGTCGATTCGTTTGGGTTTGTGTTATATGTATCGAGAGAGATGGATGGTGAATACTAAAAACTCAAAGGTGTCCATTGCAGAAATTTTTCCATGGACAGGAGAACCAATGTAGGGTTTTTCCATGGTCTATTCGATATAATCCTAAGGAGAAAACAACGTTAGTTGTGGTTTTGATTCTTTTTATCGAACTTATCTCTCCAGATTTGTTTGAAAAGAAGTCTTTGTTGTCTATAGTATCGGCAGATGGAAAGCCAATAGCTATAAATAAAGCTACTGAAATCAAGCCAAGATCCGGCACAACTAGGATCAAGGTTATACTTGATCTAATGGCAAAGCTTCCAAATCATATAAGATTGCAGTTTGAGGATGGAAAATCTGGTAAGTAGAATGAGGGATCCCTAGATTAAACCCTTAAATGCTAGAATCACTCTTCTTCTTTGTCAACATTTAACAGATAATTATATAATTATATTACTTGTGCCATTTCAAAATAACAATTTATGAATCGTGTGATTTGTGAATCAACTATATAAACTACTAATATATCATCACATTTGAAGAATAACGCAAAGATTATAATATTATAAAATAATGACTGGTTGATATTGTCATACCTTTCCTTTGATTTCTCACATTTATATGCGAATTTAATCCAACAATAATTGCATATCTAATATAATCTCGTAAGCTAGATTTGAGTAGAAAAGTCGATTCGTTTGGGTTTGTGTTATATGTATCGAGAGAGATGGATGGTGAATACTAAAAACTCAAAGGTGTCCATTGCAGAGATTTTTCCATGGACAGGAGAACCAATGTAGGGTTTTTCCATGGTCTATTCGATATAATCCTAAGGAGAAAACAACGTTAGTTGTGGTTTTGATTCTTTTTATCGAACTTATCTCTTCAGATTTGTTTGAAAAGAAGTCTTTGTTGTCTATAGTATCGGCAGATGGAAATCCAATAGCTATACCTAAAGCTACTCAAATCAAGCCAAGATCCGGCACAACTAGGGTCAAGGTTATACTTGATCTAATGGCAAAGCTTCCAAATCATATAAGATTGCAGTTTGAGAATGAAAAATTTGGTAAGTAGAATGAGGGATCACTAGATTACACCATTAAATGCTAGAATCACTCTTCTTCTTTATCAACATTTAATAGATAATTTTATAATAATATTACTTGTGCCATTTCAAAATAACAATTTATGACTCGTGTGATTTGTAAATCAACTATATAAACTACTAATATATCATCACATTTGAAGAATAACGCAAAGATTATAATATTATAAAATAATGACTGGTTGAAATTGCCATACCTTTCCTTTGATTTCACACATTTATATGCGAAGTTAATCCAACAATAATTGCATATCCAATATATTCTCGTAAGCTATATTTGAGAAAAAAAGTCGATATGTTTGGGTTTGTGTTATATATATCGAGAGAGGTGGATGGTGAATACTAAAAACTCGAAGGTGTCCATTGTAGAGATTTTTCCATGGACAAGAGAAATGTAGGGTTTTCCATGGTCCATTGGATATAATCCTATGTAGAAAACGACGTTAGTTGTGGTTTTGATTTTTTTTATCGAACTTATCTCTCCAGATTTGTTTGCAAAGAAGTCTTTGTTGTCTATAGAATCGACAGATGGAAAGCCAATAGCTATAGATAAAGCTACTCAAATCAAGCCAAGATACGGCACAACTAGGGTCAAGGTTATACTTGATCTAATGGCAAAGCTTCCAAATCATATAAGATTGCAGTTTGAGGATGAAAAATCTGGTAAGTAGAATGAGGGATCACTAGATTACACCATTAAATGCTAGAATCACTCTTCTTCTTTATCAACATTTAATAGATAATTATATAATAATATTACTTGTGCCATTTCAAAATAACAATTTATGACTCGTGTGATTTGTAAATCAACTATATAAACTACTAATATATCATCACATTTGAAGAATAACGCAAAGATTATAATATTATAAAATAATGACTGGTTGAAATTGCCATACCTTTCCTTTGATTTCACACATTTATATGCGAAGTTAATCCAACAATAATTGCATAACCAATATAATCTCGTAAGCTAGATTTGAGAAAATAAGTCGATATGTTTGGGTTTGTGTTATATGTATCGAGAGAGGTGGATGGTGAATACTAAAAACTCGAAGGTGTCCATTGTAGAGATTTTTCCATGGGCAGGAGAACCATGTAGGGTTTTTCCATGGTCCATTGGATATAATCCTATGTAGAAAACGACGTTAGTTGTAGTTTTGATTTTTTTATCGAACTTATCTCTCCAGATTTGTTTGCAAAGAAGTCTTTGTTGTCTATAGAATCGGCAGATGGAAAGCCAATAGCTATAGATAAAGCTACTCAAATCAAGCTAAGATCCGGCACAACTAGGGTCAAGGTTATACTTGATCTAATGGCAAAGCTTCCAAATCATATAAGATTGCAGTTTGAGGATGGAAAATCTGGTAAGTAGAATGAGGGATCACTAGATTAAACCCTTAAATGCTAGAATCACTCTTCTTCTTTGTCAACATTTAACAGATAATTATATAATTATATTACTTGTGCCATTTCAAAATAACAATTTATGAATCGTGTGATTTGTGAATCAACTATATAAACTACTAATATATCATCACATTTGAAGAATAACGCAAAGATTATAATATTATAAAATAATGACTGGTTGAAATTGTCATACCTTTCCTTTGATTTCTCACATTTATATGCGAATTTAATCCAACAATAATTGCATATCTAATATAATCTCGTAAGCTAGATTTGAGTAGAAAAGTCGATTCGTTTGGGTTTGTGTTATATGTATCGAGAGAGATGGATGGTGAATACTAAAATCTCAAAGGTGTCCATTGCAGAGATTTTTCCATGGACAGGAGAACCAATGTAGGGTTTTTCCATGGTCCATTCGATATAATCCTAAGGAGAAAACGACGTTAGTTGTGGTTTTGATTCTTTTTATCGAACTTATCTCTCCAGATTTGTTTGCAAAGAAGTCTTTGTTCTCTATAGTATCGACAGATGGAAATCCAATAGCTATACCTAAAGCTACTCAAATCAAGCCAAGATCCGGCACAACTAGGGTCAAGGTTATACTTGATCTAATGGCAAAGCTTCCAAATCATATAAGATTGCAGTTTGAGGATGAAAAATTTGGTAAGTAGAATGAGGGATCACTAGATTACACCATTAAATGCTAGAATCACTCTTCTTCTTTATCAACATTTAATAGATAATTTTATAATAATATTACTTGTGCCATTTCAAAATAACAATTTATGACTCGTGTGATTTGTAAATCAAATATATAAACTACTAATATATCATCACATTTGAAGAATAACGCAAAGATTATAATATTATAAAATAATGACTGGTTGAAATTGCCATACCTTTCCTTTGATTTCACACATTTATATGCGAAGTTAATCCAACAATAATTGCATATCCAATATAATCTCGTAAGCTATATTTGAGAAAAAAAGTCGATATGTTTGGGTTTGTGTTATATATATCGAGAAAGGTGGATGGTGAATACTAAAAACTCGAAGGTGTCCATTGTAGAGATTTTTCCATGGACAAGAGAAATGTAGGGTTTTCCATGGTCCATTGGATATAATCCTATGTAGAAAACGACGTTAGTTGTGGTTTTGATTTTTTTTATCGAACTTATCTCTCCAGATTTGTTTGCAAAGAAGTCTTTGTTGTCTATAGAATCGACAGATGGAAAGCCAATAGCTATAGATAAAGCTACTCAAATCAAGCCAAGATCCGGCACAACTAGGGTCAAGGTTATACTTGATCTAATGGCAAAGCTTCCAAATCATATAAGATTGCAGTTTGAGGATGAAAAATCTGGTAAGTAGAATGAGGGATCACTAGATTACACCATTAAATGCTAGAATCACTCTTCTTCTTTATCAACATTTAATAGATAATTATATAATAAAATTACTTGTGCCATTTCAAAATTACAATTTATGACTCGTGTGATTTGTAAATCAACTATATAAACTACTAATATATCATCACATTTGAAGAATAACGCAAAGATTATAATATTATAAAATAATGACTGGTTGAAATTGCCATACCTTTCCTTTGATTTCACACATTTATATGCGAAGTTAATCCAACAATAATTGCATAACCAATATAATCTCGTAAGCTAGATTTGAGAAAATAAGTCGATATGTTTGGATTTGTGTTATATGTATCGAGAGAGGTGGATGGTGAATACTAAAAACTCGAAGGTGTCCATTGTAGAGATTTTTCCATGGATAGGAGAACCAATGTAGGGTTTTTCCATGGTCCATTGGATATAATCCTATGTAGAAAACGACGTTAGTTGTGGTTTTGATTTTTTTATCGAACTTATCTCTCCAGATTTGTTTGCAAAGAAGTCTTTGTTGTCTATAGAATCGGCAGATGGAAAGCCAATAGCTATAGATAAAGCTACTCAAATCAAGCTAAGATCCGGCACAACTAGGGTCAAGGTTATACTTGATCTAATGGCAAAGCTTCTAAATCATATAAGATTGCAGTTTGAGGATGGAAAATCTGGTAAGTAGAATGAGGGATCACTAGATTAAACCCTTAAATGCTAGAATCACTCTTCTTCTTTGTCAACATTTAACAGATAATTATATAATTATATTACTTGTGCCATTTCAAAATAACAATTCATGAATCGTGTGATTTGTGAATCAACTATATAAACTACTAATATATCATCACATTTGAAGAATAACGCAAAGATTAATATATTATAAAATAATGACTGGTTGAAATTGTCATACCTTTCCTTTGATTTCTCACATTTATATGCAAATTTAATCCAACAATAATTGCATATCTAATATAATCTCGTAAGCTAGATTTGAGTAGAAAAGTCGATTCGTTTGGGTTTGTGTTATATGTATCGAGAGAGATGGATGGTGAATACTAAAAACTCAAAGGTGTCCATTGCAGAGATTTTTCCATGGACAGGAGAACCAATGTAGGGTTTTTCCATGGTCCATTCGATATAATCCTAAGGAGAAAACGACGTTAGTTGTGGTTTTGATTCTTTTTATCGAACTTATCTCTCCAGATTTGTTTGCAAAGAAGTCTTTGTTCTTTATAGTATCGGCAGATGGAAATCCAATAGCTATACCTAAAGCTACTCAAATCAAGCCAAGATCCGGCACAACTAGGGTCAAGGTTATACTTGATCTAATGGCAAAGCTTCCAAATCATATAAGATTGCAGTTTGAGGATGAAAAATTTGGTAAGTAGAATGAGGGTTCACTAGATTACACCATTAAATGCTAGAATCACTCTTCTTCTTTATCAACATTTAATAGATAATTTTATAATAATATTACTTGTGCCATTTCAAAATAACAATTTATGACTCGTGTGATTTGTAAATCAAATATATAAACTACTAATATATCATCACATTTGAAGAATAACGCAAAGATTATAATATTATAAAATAATGACTGGTTGAAATTGCCATACCTTTCCTTTGATTTCACACATTTATATGCGAAGTTAATCCAACAATAATTGCATATCCAATATAATCTCGTAAGCTATATTTGAGAAAAAAAGTCGATATGTTTGGGTTTGTGTTATATATATCGAGAGAGGTGGATGGTGAATACTAAAAACTCGAAGGTGTCCATTGTAGAGATTTTTCCATGGACAAGAGAAATGTAGGGTTTTTCCATGGTCCATTGGATATAATCCTATGTAGAAAACGACGTTAGTTGTGGTTTTGATTTTTTTTATCGAACTTATCTCTCTAGATTTGTTTGCAAAGAAGTCTTTGTTGTCTGTAGAATCGGCAGATGGAAAGCCAATAGCTATAGATAAAGCTACTCAAATCAAGTTAAGATCCGGCACAACTAGGGTCAAGGTTATACTTGATCTAATGGCAAAGCTTCCAAATCATATAAGATTGCAGTTTGAGGATGGAAAATCTGGTAAGTAGAATGAGGGATCACTAGATTAAACCCTTAAATGCTAGAATCACTCTTCTTCTTTGTCAACATTTAATAGATAATTATATAATTATATTACTTGTCCCATTTCAAAATAACAATTTATGAATCGTGTGATTTGTGAATCAACTATATAAACTACTAATATATCATCACATTTGAAGAATAACGGAAAGATTATAATATTATAAAATAATGACTGGTTGAAATTGTCATACCTTTCCTTTGATTTCTCACATTTATATGCGAAGTTAATCCAACAATAATTGCATATCTAATATAATCTCGTAAGCTAGATTTGAGTAGAAAAGTCGATTCGTTTGGGTTAGTGTTATATGTATCGAGAGAGATGGATGGTGAATACTAAAAACTCAAAGGTGTCCATTGCAGAGATTTTTCCATGGACAGGAGAACCAATGTAGGGTTTTTCCATGGTCTATTCGATATAATCCTAAGGAGAAAACAACGTTAGTTGTGGTTTTGATTCTTTTTATCGAACTTATCTCTCCAGATTTGTTTGAAAAGAAGTCTTTGTTGTCTATAGTATCGGCAGATGGAAAGCCAATAGCTATAAATAAAGCTACTGAAATCAAGCCAAGATCCGGCACAACTAGGATCAAGGTTATACTTGATCTAATGGCAAAGCTTCCAAATCATATAAGATTGCAGTTTGAGGATGGAAAATATGGTAAGTCGAATGAGGGATCACTAGATTACACCCTTAAATGCTAGAATCACTCTTCTTTGTTTATCAACATTTAATAGATAATTATATAATAATATTACTTGTGCCACAATTTATGACTGGTGTGATTTGTGAATCAACTATATAAACTACTAATATATCATCACATTTGAAGAATAACGCAAAGATTAGAATATTATAAAATAATGATTGGTTGAAATTGTCATACCTTTCCATTGATTTCTCACATTTATATGCGAAATTAATCCAACAATAATTGCATATCTAATATAATCTCGTATGCTAGATTTGAGAAGAAAAGTTGATATGTTTGGGTTTGTGTTATATGTATCGAGAGAGGTGGATGGTGAATACTAAAAACTCGAAGGTGTCTATTGTAGAGAGTTTTTCCATGGACTGGAGAACCAATAATGTAGGGTTTTTCCATGGTCCATTCGATATAATCCTAAGGAGAAAATGATATTAGTTGTGGTTTTGATTCTTTTTATCGAACTTACCTATCCAGATTTGTTTGCAAAGAAGTCTTTGTTGTCTATAGCATCGGCTTATGAAAAGTCAATAGCTTTAGATAAAGCTACACAAATCAAGCCAAGACCCTACACAACTAAGGTCAAGGTTATACTTGAGCTAATGGAAAATCTTCCAAATCATATAATATTGCAGTTTGAGGATGGAAAATCCGGTAAGTTGAATGAGGTTTTTCAGGAGATTGTATATAATAATCTACCTTTGTATTTTAATTATTTTAATCACCGAGATCATGAAAAAGATAATTGTCGTTTGATGTGGAAATGAAATTAAAATAACAAATAAATTGATGATACAATTGAAGTTTCTTCAAAAGGTACTATCAATAGTGAAAACTATAAAGGTGATGCGAGAGAAATATAAAATGAAAAAAACGGTTGAGCAACAATTGGTTGTTTTTACTTCTAAGGAAAGTCATACAAACTCAATAGATGTGTTACGAGTAATATTGGTGTCCAAACAACTACTGAATATAGAGAGAAAACATCAAGAGTTGGTTTTGATGCGCCGCGAGTTGGATCAGGCCAAAAATTAATCGAGTCAGGACACAAACTAATGGAGACATCTGATGTTGAAGATGCTAAAAATTCTGGGCAGCATGTTTTGCAAGTTGAAACCAAGAATGTAACTAAAAATTGGACGTTGGTTGCACACAAAAATTTAACTAGTAGCCGAAGTCTTTCCCCGACTAGTCAAAATAATTCTCCATGTAGTGAAAAGAGTGTGACTGAAAATTTTCAGGACAGTGAGAAGAGACAAGAGATTAGTAATGTCTCAAGAGACCTATTATGTTCGAATAACTTTTATTCTTTATCGAACTACTACAAATTCATCGTTGGCCGACCGCAAAAATAGTTAAAATGTAGTAGAAAATGGAGTTTTTCGATGACTTTCTGACTATTTTTAGGTAGTTAGCATATTGAACGTCGTACAATATTTACCAACTACAGTATTCAGACTTTGCCGATTGCAGTAGTCGGAAAATATATAACTAGTCCTGACCATTAAACTATCTAAATGACCGACTACAGTAGTCGAAAAAATATTAAAATAATAGTTTATTAATTAAAAAAATTCCGACTACAGTTGTCGTAGTATTTAAGTTATTAAATATTTGAATTAATATATCTTCCGACAACAGTAAGTCGGCATATATAACTTATTTATAATCATTTAAGTATTTTTCCGAGTACTGTGGTCAGAATATAAAAATAATTTATTAAATAACTAATTAGGTACTCTCCGGTTGTTGTAGTAGACAATATTAATTTTTTAAAGAAGTTAGGTCATTTTGCTGATTACTGTGGTAAAAAAATTGCATTTTTATATAGAAAAAATTGTTTATTTCATACACCACCAGTTAAATTATACTACAATCCATTCGTGAAAATTGAAAAATAAAATGAAACATCAAATACATTCCTAATCATTCAAATTTCCATTCAATATAACTAAGTTTAAAAGTTCAAGCATCACCTGAAGTAAGTCTAATAAGTATTCAATTGTTATTCAAAACGGAAGTAAATAGTTAAAGTATACTATTGATTATACATGCACGAACTTGCTTATGTGTAACGACCTGCTTAGTCGTTTTGAGCAGCAGATTTTATTTCTGGAAAACTGTCTGAGACGACGTATCCAACGACGGACCGTCATGGGCACGACGGACCGTCGAGGGTGTCTCGTTCCAAACACTTGGAATTCTTATATTTGAGTGCTGAAATCGACTCTCTGAACTCTGTGACGGACCTGCAGGACGGACCGTCACATACATGACGGACCGTTGTGAGGTTCCGTTTCAGAACACTTCAACTCTTGAGAATTGGGTACTGAGAGCAATTCTCTGAAGTCTGTGACGGACCTGCAGGACGGACCGTCACAGACATGACGGACCGTTGTGAGGTTCCGTTTCAGAACACTTCAACTCTTGAGAATTGGGTACTGAAAGCAATTCTCTGTCCGTCGTGACGGAAGTGCAGGACGGACCGTCGTAGGCACGACGGACCGTCACAGGTTGCGTAATCCCAGTCTGGGTCAAATTTCTGGGTAAGTTTTAAAGGGGAGTTTTGGACTATTCTTGCTATAATTATAAAATTTAGTGGGTCAATGTTAAAAACTCAAATCCTTGGGGGTGTAAAGGAGATGACCTTGAGTTATTTAGTGGGTGGTTTCCTCATCTTTTATACCTAATTAGATGCTAAATTAGGGAAAAGAGAGAGAGTTTGGGAGAAGAAAAAATAGAGAGAACAAGGAGAAGAGAGGAACGATCTATAGAGAGAGACAACCAAGAGGAACCAAGAAGCTTGAGAGATTGCTATCAAGGATCCTTGGTGAAGGTAGGTTATGGTTTTTGATACTATTTGTAGTAAACTCTTAATAGTGAATGATATGTATTGGTAGTATTGTAAACCCTTCTATATGCTTAATCTTATGCTTTCATGAATGTGATTATGTGTTTGTGATAAAATAAGCTTAATGAAGCTTTGAATCCAAAATCTTGAAGAAACCCTAATTCACCTTGTTATTGATGATGCCTTGGTATAAAAGAAGGCTTGATGAACTAAAGTAATGAGATTGGTGATGCCTTGGTATAAAAGAAGGCTTGATGAATTGTTAGAATTAGGGGATCGGAGTGTCACGTTCCGACACATAGTATTAGGGGGTCGGGTGTCCCACGAATCGATAGATAGAATTAGGGGATCGGAGTGTCACGTTCCGACACATAGTATTAGGGGGTCGGGTGTCACGAACCGACACATAGAATTAGGGGATCGGAGTGTCACGTTCCGACACATAGAATTAGGGGATCGGAGTGTCACGTTCCGACACATAGTATTAGTGGATCGGGTGTCACGAACCGACACATAGAATTAGGGGATCGGAGTGTCACGTTCCGACACATAG